>QVRM01001749.1:0-2500 GCA_003439945.1 Dermanyssus gallinae | reverse complement strand
AGCAACATTCTGAATATATCTATATATATTACTGTCGATTAAACATACTTATTCAGCAACATCTATCTAGGTTCTATATAAGAATAGAAATATACAATAAAAGCGTCACGAGACTCCATATTATACAATCAACTCGAATGTACTACTCTCCGTCGCCGCTGTACGCGACTTAAGTGTGCAGTTTACAGCCGATCTAAAAAGCCCCATTTTGGTATCCCCGGTAAGTGCCGTAGCGCGGTCAAAGGACTCCAATCTTGTAGGAGCAGACGAAACCTTGATTATATAAAACGCCAATTCAGACCAACGATACCAGACCACTACAATTAAATGAAAACTTCTACATCCTAAACTTTTTTCTACTACGTAAAGCTTGCCAGGAAGAAGCATGTGCTAGAGAGAAATTTTCTGGGCACCTGCTGTTTAAGCTTTATGAATAACATCGTGAATACAGTTGTACTCCGCTCAGACCAGCTTATGCTTCACAGCTATAGACGGCTGTTTGCTATTATTCCTGCTTTGTGTGCTCAGTGAGATAACCCTCGGCGAGGAACATTGTAGAGGATGCCAGAATACTGTGACGCAGAGACAGTACCGTTTCAAGCAAAAGCAAACATTTGAAAAAATGGCAAATCACAAGAGAAAAGGCTCTAGAGGAGTTGCTCGCTAGAGCTGCGCCATCCACAGCCTAACGTCCACAACCGAGTTTCCTGTAAAGCAAAACGCTCTTCGCGGTCACTTTAGCAAAAGCCGGTGCTGCAAAAAATGTATGTGTTTTTTAGCATATGGACTGGAGAAAAGCCGACTGCTCGAAAGAGCAAAGCGGAAGGCCACAGTCTACGTTATGTGACCTTGTAGAGGGCAAACCACCTGCTCAGCGACGAACAAGTAGCAAGTCACCTGACCGGTCTTCTATATAACTGCGAGACGGTACGCCTGACTCCAAGGATTGAGCGCCCGCTCAAATTGGAACAGGATATTGGATGAATCTGGCTATTGAGATAGAAGAAGTGAGTCAGGTCTCCCTGCGCTCCCTTGCTAGAAACGAGTGCGGGACCAGACTAGGCGTACTACAAGCATTGAGTGCAGTCTGAGCCGCTTTTTGCAAACTATAATTTTGATTTCTTTATCACGGGATCATGAACAGGGAGCACCTGCCAGGAGCCTGGCATATCGCCAGGGCTTTTCTGCTATTTAAGGGCAAGAATGGCGACGACAGGCTAGATTCAGACTTGCACCGTTATATAGAGTCTGAATGGACGCTGAAGAAGGTATTCTGCAAAGGTATAAAACGGATCGAATACGTGGTCGACCAGACCCTTCCGCTGGAGTAGTTCGGCTTGGAGATCGGAAACCGCGTGATGCAATCCGTGTGCTTCAGTCGGATATAAAACAAGCTGTGTCAAAATCCGGAGGCCTTTGTACATTTGACAAAGCACTTACAAATCTCCAGGTAAAGTGGGGAGTGGTTGGTGGCATTCTTCTAAGCGTAATTTCGAGGATTCTTTGATGGGGACTTTACTGGGTGAGCGGTGAGCAAGATGTGTTGCGGGTAAGGCGATATGTGGGAACCCCGTAAGGGGACCCACTGAGCTGTGTCTACTTCACTGGATGTCTCTGCTTGCCGATTTGTCGGCCATATTCGATAGAAGCACCGAAATGCCATAGTTGTGATGCATGCAGATGACATAGCAGTCATCCTGCGCGACCTGGGGGCCATCAAGCGCATTACTTCTCTGACAGAGGTGCTTCATGTTTTAAGGGGGCTGAAAATAAACCTTATAACGACCAAGGCTGTGAGAGGGGGTCGACTGGCTCCCAAGGACGTTTTACGTTTGCGGCGGCCAATCAATTTAATTCGTCAACACTTTCCGGCATATTGGGCTTCGGCTCCATTATACTGTGACGATCTTCACGGCGCACATCGGCGAGGCAGGGCGCGCAGCCCTAGTCTCTATTTATGGGGAGGTAGGCGACGTCCGATGACTGTCCGTTCCGATGGTAATTGTCTTCTTCTACCCCAATATTATTCCAAGGCTGATGTGTTGTCGTGATAGCGTATGGGGACACCTCACTCGGACCAGTTTTGGCTTGCTTGAAAAGTTTTTCACAATGTACATAAAGCGAGTACTTTGCTTGTCAATGCGGATAAGGAGCCGTTTTGTGTACCTAATGTAGACTGTGCACTGGGTGGTGAGATGATTCGATTGAGGTTGAAGACGCCGCGTACAGTATCATTCGAAAGTTTAGCTTCGGAATGGAAAAATAAAGTGAACAAGTCCCACGAAAGATTCGTCACCTGGATATTTCAGTCAACATGTATAGTTAATGGCTATTCTCACCTGGTCTGTTCGAATAGGAACTTTCACGAGGAGTACACAGGGTGCATCGGTCAGCTGTGCTCACAAACGTGTACGAAGTGTCAGGCATCTGCCTGTTCGCCCTTGCGAAGAGACTACTAAACTGCCTCCATCGAATGACATGTCGTGAGCATCTGACAAGA
>QVRM01001748.1:0-280172 GCA_003439945.1 Dermanyssus gallinae | reverse complement strand
CGAAGAAGGTCTCGAGTGAGGTCGTCTGTCGAGGTCCTGTCATCATCACGATCAAGAGTCGGCCTCTGCGAAACCCGCCTTGTTGAACAGGCGCGTTCGACCTCGGACTTTGGACTCAGCCAAGGTCCGAGAGGAGAATCGTCGACCGCCGTGTAAAGCCACACCCCCTCCTTCAGTCAAAACGTCTCGATGCGCCGAACAACAACAACAACAACCGCAGCAGCAGCAGCAACGGAGATCCGGCAAAGGCAAACAATATTTATTTTTCATGCCAATGCGTGAAGACATAATGTGCGTTGCATAAATTACTGAGGAATTAGAAGGGTTAAACATTCTAAAAAGATTTATTATCATCGAAGTTTAATTTTAGTTATTTTAAAATAACTTCTGCCAAATTAAAAATTACTGCACATGAGGGGCACTGAAGGGCATGGGCATTCCAGGGCACATTTTCTAGAGACAAATGTTCGCTCATTGGACTTTTTGTTGATGCTGTTCGTTTTGCACACTATTCACAGCGAGAGTAATTATGACGACCCTCTTTCACCGTGCTTTCGCGCGATTTTTTTGCGCCGTGTACAGCTTTCTCGCAAATAGATCAGGTTGGTCAGGTCATGTATAAGCTCCCCCTATAGTAACTATCCCTTGGCTGTAATGACGACGGGCTCATAGGGGGTCGCAGGGCATACGATACCGAATGTGTGGCGACAAATTCAGATTGTTATATTAATCGGTTCATTCGACGACTGCAGGCAAAAACTAATACGGATAGGCGACTGTTACTCCAGTCCGACCCACCCTGATCAATTCCCACCTTTGTTGTATCAGTCTAATAAGTCTGCTGCCTTGGCTTAGTAAGCAAATCGAGCCCGGTAGCAGTAGTGCATTCGCGAAAATTGGAATTCTGTAATGTCGCATTTAGAGCTTTCACGTTTAATTCCTCAATATTGTGCTAATACTCTCAGAAAATTTCATGTTTAGGAAAATACGCATTTAATGAGGCTCATGTTTGATACCAAATCTTTGGTGGCTTGATTTGCGATCTGATTAAGGTAAGCCTTTTCCTCCCACTCCCTAAACACAAACTGTACACCAGCCAATAACGTTTCCTCTCGGTTTACATAGGGCTCTATGGGAATCCGCCATGAGGGGGGGTTATTCATAACACGAATCGAATCAGCATCGAGTTGGTACTCACAAGAATTATCCCTTTAAAATGTGCATATTCCTGAATATATGTGATTCATGGGGGCAATCAAGGCGAGATTTTGAGGGTATTGACCTTAAACGGTAAGAGATTTGGCATCTTGATACTTCCGAATTAGGTCAATAGTGACGATTTTCTTCCATTAAGACATTTTTGCTTCCCTATTCGAATGGCAAAAATGCTTATTATATTATTCAATTTAACACCTTATATATATTTTTTTGTTTGTGTCTTACTTACTAAATAATACTCGTTTCAAGTATTACCTAGTGCTTTCTGAATGATACGAACCATAATTTATACACGGTAATAGATATAACACGCAACCTTCTGGCAAAGAAAAGTCGAACATGAGGCATTCCTCACATAATATATCTAAAGCCTCCTTTGTTCCTGTGTTGTTCAATATTTTCGAACATTTGTCGGGATTAAGACATTTTTGAGCGAACTAACGCTAATTGGGCGAAGCTTAGTGACTATATATATATATATATATATATATATATGAAAATTTGAAATAGGGGGTACAGCGCATATAGATATGCATGGTAACTTTGGTATCAACACACGTTTACAGGCCTTCTGATGACCGTGAATGGAGCAGTTAGTGATCGAAGAGGTGCGAATATGACAATTGCTAACGAAATGCCTGCTACTCAAAAGACCTTGAAGGGGGAGTTAATTTCGGCGCAGCGAGAAGAGCCGGCCACGATCGAGGAAGATTGTCTGCCAGGTACCTTCGTCTCGCGCGATGTCTGGACCGTGAAGTACGCGTGAGTGTGTTTGCCATGTATTAATATTCGATATTTAAAGGAAAAATCGTCCCTTTTAGAGGAAGCAGAAGTTATCAATACCAAACGACCTCAGATTCGCAATAGCTCTACTCGTCGGCGAACAAAGAAAAATCGGCAACGTTGTCAACTTTCAATGGCCTCGAACCGTAAATATATATATATACATACAGGGTCTCCGAGAGTACGTCCAACGAGCTCTGGGGTCAACAACTCGGGGGTCAATTTTTTTTTCAATGGAACAAGGGGAAATGTTATCTTTTTGAGTGAGAGCGAAATGATCAAACGTGGTTGTATCTAGCCGTTTATCCTGACATATCTTCACTAAATCTGCGACTGCGAGAGTCCCAGTGATTCTATCGACAAACCAATCATACCTGCGTATTTAGAGAACATTTTAATTTGGAGAATGTTGTACTGAAGGTACTTCTCAAGAAATAAAATTCTTGGCAATCCTTTTATTTTGGCTCTAACATTTAATTACCCATTCTTTTAGAAGACATTTCCGCCCCTTGTTCCACTGGAAAAATATTTTTTCGCCGAGTTGTACTAGAGCCCAAAATTTGTTGAATTAATTCTGGAAGACCATATATGTTTCCGTTCTAGTTGTGCAATAAGACAATATAATGCCTATATATACTATTTTGTAGGCCGAGTGCCTATGGATCGTTTATAGGCAATGCTACTGCTGTTCAACAACTGGAAGAATGGCTCAAACAGTGGAAAGATCCAGTCAAACGGAACATATTCAGTGATTGCGTGCGTATCCCTATATTTTGTAGAGGCATATACATATTTTAGATTTCTATGTAAGCACTTAGCGCTCTTTATAAATATGATTGTATAAATTAAAGCATTGATAGTAATCGGGCTGAAATGTGTTGTTGTCATTACCGCAGTTTTCTCTTTTCGCCCCATATATTCTTCCTTTTCGTCCCAGCACATGTACTTGTCAATGGCATATGCAACTACCTGCCATAAAAGATTTGCTCGTTGAAATTGTCGACTTACTATGGTCCAATGCCAACTCCTTTTTTTCAGGACTCTAATTCTTCCGTTCGAGAAACTCTGTCGAATGCTATGCTAATTCGGGGACCCCCTGGAGTTGGCAAAACTGCCCTAGTCTACTATGTTGCTCATCGCCTGGGCTACACGGTGAGGCTTTACTATTACAGAATAAAATAAGATTTTTACTTGGCAAGGGAACGCATGATTTACATGCGTCACCGGCAGCCACCGATGATGTGTGAATGTGGGATTGACAAACCCACTAAACCTTGATTCCTCTCAACCCCGGTGCAATGTATATATATATATATATATATATATATGTTAATTAGGCTCTAAAACAAATTTGTCACACTTTTAAGTTCGTTTAGATTATGCAAATATCAATCTTGATATAGTAATGCAATAGGCACGGCCATGCCCCCTCCCCCAAATTATTTTATCCCCATGTGCTCATGGATCTTTAAATTGTTAAACACTACTTCTTTCACTGGCGCTATACGGCCTCTCCATGATGAATTAAGAGTCTGGTGGCGTCTGCATTCGCCTGAGCCTCGCGACCGGAGGAGACACATAGGTGCGCGGGTTCGAGCCCTACCGTTGCACATTTGTGATGACTATGAAGCAATGCGAAAAGCGGTTTTGTGGGCGGTTAATCTTAGCTGTGGGTCAGGCCGAAAATGATTAGGTATGAATTAAGGAACATTTGTAATATTTATGGGTTTTTTACTCAAAGGCGTGAGCGTGCCAGTGCATGCTGACCTAGTACCTGCATTACCTGCAGATACCTGCAACATGTTTATCCTGCAAACATTCGCTTTGATTCTTTGTAACAGATACACTAGTACATGTCGATGTTGCTTAGTCGTTCGAGCCGCTCGAACAGGGCTTCAGACCCTCTTTTATACTTCTGGCTACCATTTTATACCATCCGTTTATCATTACCATCTACAACATTTTGTTAACTGACATGTGATCTGACCGTCAGCGTATGGTTTTCAAAAGATTTGGCCTTGAATGCAATGAGCCGCATCAGGGAGAGCCTTTGATGTCTATAACGAACGCATACGACTTCTCAAACCTGGTCCATCTGTCGTCAGCCAAGACTGTGTCTTCAATTAAGCGAGCATTCCGCCCCTCTTTTTTAGACGCTTTAGCGTTGTGGTACGGCTGGGGTGCCCTTTCTGAGGAAAAATGTATGTTGCTTTAGTGTATTCAGATGAATATTGCTCAGGAATAGGAAGTGTCTATCGTCTCATCCGCCCCCTTAACTAATTGCGGCCAGAAATTGCGGCGCTTCTTTTGAGCAGCAGTTCAGTATCCGTCTCGGCCGTGTTGGAGTCATAGACTGTCCGCACTATTTTTCTCCCTAAACGTCGTTATTTAAAGCCCCTACGGTGAAATATAACCTACTTACTCGCTCGAACTTTCATTTTCAGTTTTACGAGTCTTTTATTAAGGACACAAAGACGGTCTCAGTAAGAGTGATATTATGGGGCTATCTAGAGCCTGACCAAACTTTGTTTTTTCGCCTTTAATTGTAAATACCCTTTTCAATATACTGCGTGATTTTCGTTGTGCCCGTCTCATTCTTAAACCCGCTCCGATATATCTCCTTGTTATTTGCTATTGCTGTCACACCCAGCACTAACGGCGGCCACCAGAACCAAACGGCGGAGGAACCGTTTGATCGGATGTCAAAAATGTAGTTGGTAATGTTGGTTCATTGAATCAAACCCCGATGTTGCGTTAGGTTTTAACTTAACCCATGAAAAGGTCAGTAAGTGGGTGTCAGTCGCATTTATAGAGTGCTTATATGTAAATATATACATATATGTAGGGACCGCGTAGAGGGAAGATTTTACGAAATTCGCACGTCGCGCAGGTACTCGAAGTGAATTCTTCCTCGGAACGGCCCGGACGTCGCGTACTAGCCGATCTTCAGGAAGCCACGCAGAGCGGGCACGTCGAGGGAACGAAAGTATCGTCCGCAAGTGGCATTAGCAGCTTCTTCAAGCCAACACTCTCGGCGACCACTCCTAGCTCGAAGGCGGTGGCCGTTGAAGGCGCCGGTGTGTCGACAACCCCAGTGTCTGCGTCATCCGCAAGTAGGAATAAGCGTAACCCCAAAGGAGGCCGAGAAACACCGGGGGCGGGACGTACACCGAGAGGTACACTTGCCCAGTACTTTACATCAAAACGTGAGCCAACGACCGCTATCAACCTTGTCTGTGAGGACGATGATCTTGTCTCTGACACGAAGACTGAGACGCCATCCGCAGCAGACGACCCTAGACATCAAATGTCGTCGATAAAGACCTTCTTTAAAACCGACAAGAGTTCGAGCAACGCTACGAGTACGGCGGTGGCAGAAAATGCCAAAAAGCAGGTCGCCGCGATGCGGACGTCTCTCAGTCCCGTCATCGAGACAACTTCCAGTTGTCTGTCGGCAGCAGTTCGAAGCGATCAGAAAATCAAGTGCTCGAATTCGACGATCATACTCTTTGATGACGTCGACGTCATATTTGACGACGATGGCGATGAAGGCTTTTGGATGGCTCTCGAAACCGTGCTGAAGAGCTCGAAGAAGCCCTGCATTCTCACAGCAACGCAGGGCTACGAAGCTGTCGTGAAGCGATGTCGTATCTTACAAAACGCCCCGCTGATCGATTTGCACCGACCGAGTCCGTCACAGGTAAGCGTTGCGTTGACACTGCGACTGCGAGCGCTGCATTATTAACCACTATATATGTATATTATACCGCTATATATGTACAATGTTGAATTGATGTCTAGCGGTGTGACGTGATGGCGATTAGCGAATGAAATTTCAACGCGTTTGCTCTTTCTCGTACCTATCTATTTTTGCTTTGCCTTTTGTTGGCATACCTACAATTGTGTCCATGTGTTTACCGGTTTACTACTGCCGAAGCAACTTTGTTTTCAAGCTTTTTTTGTTGTGCGATATTGTGGTATTGCATCGCTTATCTTTGACTAGGTGGCAGCGCTCGTGAAGAAGATCTGCATCGCTGAAGAACGCGATCTGACGGACTACAACGTGGAATTTATGTGCCAATACCTGGCTTCCGATGTTCGTCGGTCACTGCTTCAGATGGACTTCGAGACGGTCTCCCCCGGTCTTACACAGACAATATACCCAGCGAATAAAACGTTGGCCGGCCTTCTTGCTTCTGGGTAAAGACTGTACCAGCGCATTAAGCTATACCACTCATCAAGAGATAGATACGCTTAAATGCGTGCTGGTGTAATCATATCTAGACAGGGTTTCTAGAGTCAAACATTTGCTCGACTCAGCGATGTGCTATTATGTGTCTATTCACAGGAATTCGCTTTTCTGCTAGTGTAGGATCTGCGCAAAAGTGAACTGGCGCTTTGCTTTTCGTGGTTAATATACAGTGAATTTCTTATTTTTTAAGACGGACACGATAAAACAAAATTATTAAGAAAATAACATAAATGACTGTTACTCATTAATATGCATTCCTCTTACGCTCACACAGTTGTTTTATCGGTCATACAAGATCCTAATGGCTTTGGTTTGGTGGTGGAAGTGTTTTTGGAATTCGTCTTTAACACGCTTGGTGCTGAACCAAGCCGAGAACACCGGCTTTATGGCTTAATCGCTTGACGTTGTTCCTCACATTATATAAATATATATATTTTTTGCAGGTATATTGACGACGCATTGGCAATACAGACTGCGTACAAAAAAATCGGCTTTAACGCACTGTATGCTTCGCTAGAAGACTGTTTGCCATTTAACTTTGAGGGCGAACATAAAGCTCGCACATCGGACGTGAACGTACCAGCTGCGACGACGAAACCGATCAAAGGCCAACATCGTGCCTCAAGCTTCAACAAGGATACGCTGCGCGATCTCTCTGAGGTGTTTGACGTATTGTCGGAATGCGACCTCTTCACGGGTGCACTCGATCGAATTGGCGAGAACTATCTGCCATCATACGAGAGGTACATACGCTTTACTTGTTATTCAAGAGCGCCAATGTCAGAACTTTCAAATCTCAAGTTCCAACTTCTGTGGAGCCCTGTCTGGGACACAGCGGGAAGTAGTGGGTTTTTGCGGATCGATCGATCGAGGTTTATTATCATTTGTGATACGTTGATTTGGAGTTAGCGGTTTCTAGTTTAACAAACATTGGCCGATTTTCTCTGGTTCTCTACTCAGGCGTGATTAATCTAAACTTTACTAATACTCCGGTGGTGGGCTGTGTAAGTTCGCGGCTACTCCTCTGAGGTGTGTAGTTTTTTTTTACAGACACTGTTCGAATGTTCGACTTTATCAGCAATGTCGGGCAGTGCGGTCACAGAATATCAGTTAACATTTCGTTTACGGTACTGTCGGTGATCACTTGTGACTCTAAAGGGCTAAGCGCTGGATGGAACGATTGCCAATGGAGCGTCTCGACACGAGTCCACGGGCCGTTGAGGAGCTTCTCGAGATTGAGGCCTTCGTCCTCATCCGAAAAGCCGTCACACCGTTCAACCGAATTTCTGAAAGGTTCTGCAGCGGGCCATGTTGTCGTTTCTGTTCGTTACACTATATTGGGACAGACTTTGCGACAGAACAAGGACGTTACACGTAGCGGTTTTTCTGACGGTTGCTATTCGACAGAATCTAGCACATCTGCAGAGAATGAGTAGAGTCCGTTAGGTAAACCTGCTTGGCGTGAACATAGCTTACGCCCTTAACGAAAAAATAACGAGTCGCTTTATAAATAGATATTTTTATTTTAATACTACTGCTGCTGCGCTACACATTAAAAGCACATAGTAGAGTGCGGCTGACCATGTATTTGAAGTATACTAAATCAATTGGTGGTCTTTTTACCTAGGTTTGCTGCTCTTGATCCTTACGAACAGCAACGTATGCGGTTTTCTTCTGTCTCCACCAGTCTCGGATTCTATGATATTCACAAGCAACTCAAAAAGGTTTGTGCCCGTATTTTATGGATATTTATCATGGCGGATATTGTATAGTCATTTCGTAAATTAATCATAATTGGACAGCAGTATCTATGGTTGCTTACGTCTGACTTAGATGATAATAATTGTAACAAGTGCAATGCTAACGTTGAGAATTATGCGTGTGATGTTAATGCCGGGAGCTCACTTGTTGATTTCGAAATTTTAACAAACTTCAAAGCAGTAATTGACACTTTGTATTGGATAAAGTAAGACGAACCTAGCTTTCACGTATATCCAAACTATCTAATGGTTATGGGACGCATAGTTTCTATGTGCTGTATGTTATTGCGTTGTTTGTGCTAAGTCATGTAGGTTGTTTCATATCGCTTTTATCTGTGATTTATTTTCGCATAGGTGAAAGTATGTGAGCGATCGATAACTGACGTGCTGGGCTGTTTTGCTATCGGACGGCCTCTGGTCCGTGACTATGTCGCATTTTTGGCACGCATCTGCGTGGCGGAAGACGAGCGAAAGCAGGTGGCCCGCCGAGGTAATCGTTTGGGCCACTATTTATACCACGTGGGCATCGCTCTGGGCCCAGAGCAGATTACTCGCCTGGCGAGCTATTGGCAGGGAGTGCCTAAGATGCAGAACGCGCCCCTCATAGCCCAGGCAGCCACGGCTTCAACATGACAGTCGTAGGTGAACAGACTTAGGAATATTAGAAAGTTTCCCCTACAACTACTGCTGGCCGTTATCAGCCACAAGTGTGGCTATGACGATAACGCTGAACACATACAGCAACTGCAATTGTAAACTGAATGGAGTAGAACTTTGATTTTTTGTGATTGAATTAAGATAAGGTGACGCATATGTATATATGTAATTTATAGCCTATTTTTGGCGTATATATACAGTACGGTGGATTAATGAAGTAAGTTGGATTACATAAGGGTGAATATCGATTCTCTAAACCGAACTATATCTATGTATATAACCATCGAGATATTTGTAACATACGTTTTGGATACGATATGACCTCGGCTATATCATACGGCAGATTGTTATGATGACCTAAATGAAAATTGGGTTTGATAAAGAGGGGTGGTGGGTAATGGGCCTTTCCAACTCCTTAGTTTTGTATTACTGTTGCATATCGAAATAAGTGTTGTATTAAAAAAAATATTTTCTTGAAATTAACTAGATACACTCACATGTGATGTACATTAAAGTTATACATTTTTGGCGACGAAGAAATTCATAATAAAGAAACGTCTGGTTTTATAAGGCCTGATGATAGTATGCAGATAATGATGTATTTAATCCTTGATCGAGTAAGATGCCATTTATTAATTATATTTGTTTTATTAACACCCAAACTGGGTAAATGTGTTACATGTTACATCAAAATGTTTCGAGACGCCAACAATCTAGCGTTGCGATAGACCTAACCGCCGGGCATACCGCGGCGTGGTATCGATCACATTTGCTCCAGCATTGTTTGCATTGCCATTTATTAATTATGAATGACGTAGAAGTGACGCATCGACCTAAAAACAGATCATTATCGACCGTGAATAATAGGCTAGTGTATAATCGAATCTAGCCAAGCATGCATCGTTCTTCTTCAATAGTTCCGCTGAACTGGAATGAACTGCTGCTATACTCCTGTGTTGGAAAAAGCCTACTATTAGTAAGTGCACTATTAAAATGAATAGGCCACAGCAAGACATGAAGGCAAGACATGCATAGACTAGGCTTGTGAATAGGCAAAGACTTGGGACAAAAGGGTCTGATTTTTCTAGAACTCTACAAAAACCTTAAAGTGATTGCAATCGTCGCATAAGGGCAGAGCCTAACGGGTTTCGGTTGCGGTCGCAAAACCCTGTTTGCCTTGAATCAGTAGCGTTTTTTCCTTTTTTAACCTTAAGTACGTCTAACGGCTTCGTTTGTTTTTTATCGTGTTAGGTTCATATATTTTAAACATTTTTCCGGCTGACACTCAGCCAACATTTGATGTCCACGAGACTGCTTTCGCATTGTTTCGTAAGACGGACTCCATAAATACAAATGTGCAACAGTGGGGCTCGAACCCGTGCACCTCTGTGTCCCCTCCGGTCGTGAGACGCACGCGAATGCACCACGCCACTGGGCTCGACAGGTTTATAAATCTAGAGGCAGTTTTTTGTTTACGCTCTGACAACCACATTTTAGACGCTCGTAATGGGCTAAGTTGCCAGTGGCACGTCTCTATCGTCTAAATGCATCTATCGTCATCGCGTTCTCGTACTGGATTTTATATATGCTTTCTCCTGCAGAGGTAGGTAGCAGCAGGACAATGACAATCACGTCCACAACGAATACAATATAATAACTAATAATTCTAGAGGCAGCTCAAGTGAGCTAACTCAAATGCTACGTTGAGACCGTCACAATGAAGAGGGCCAAACGATGTCGGTGTAATACTCATTACTTTTTGTATGAATTACGCTAAAGTATCTTACATGTATATATGACTTGTACGACCAATGATATGAATTTGAGTTGCGTAACTGCTATTGTTTTAAATATATTCGGGGAGGGTCTGGAAACCACATATTGAGTAAGGAGATTGCACTTAATTTTTTAAATTTATTAATTAGTAACGTTAATAATGAAAGCGCAATTTTTACCTTGGTGCTGATACATATGTGTGTGTGTGTGCCTGTGCACTCTACTAGTGCATCGAGCGGGCACTTATAAGAAGATATGGTTAACAACTTGATTCAACAAAAAATGCTTCCGTTACGCATTACGCATACATCGTGCAGAGGAAGCTAATCCCAAAGTCAAGAACCGGTTAGTCAGTCCGAGAAAGGATAACCAAACTTAATTTGACATGTTTTACAGATTTGATTCCTCCAGTCTTACGTTAAAAGAAAGTGAAACTAATTATTGCTTGTTTGTGTTGAAGAACACGAAATATAAAGACTTGCTAAACCCCTCGATATCCGCAGAATCACTCGATTCCGATTAGGTGTTTAGTGTTCCGCTTATAACTACCGCCAACGTACGGTGAGGGCCACTATCTACACAGACCTAACTTGCAGTTTGATAATTTTATTTATCGCAGACAGCACGCTTGTGCTTGGGTATGCAATTTATATTTGCATTTGCACATTCGAAGACCAATATCAGACACTGATGCATCCAAGCCCCCCCCCCCCGTTCGAAATGGATATAGAAGCAACCACAACGAGACCCGAACAAGATGGCGGACAATAAATACCCGGCCAGTATCAGTCTCTGGCGGCAGAGACGGAGCCTGTGGCTGACGCCAAAGCAAGTATTATCTTAAAGTACTCACGTCAAGATGCGCAGTCGACTGTCTTAGGGTTTATGGACGAGAAGGGACCGACTTTCAGCTAGCGGCGAGTTTTATCGATGCCGGCAGCTGCCTGGAGAGGGGCTACTGGGGTACGTAGCAGCCCTGAAGTGAATGGCAGGTAGATCAGGAAAGGATGGTATCGCTCAACAATTGGGCAGACAAATGGGGCCGGGCCTGCGGGTGGAGCAAGACGTGGAAGAGGCGAGCCGGCTAGCGAGGCAGACCAACAAGTTGGGTCGAGCGGAGGAGATGCGGACACGGAACTGGAACTGTGCCGAGGACAGGGCCAAAGACGCCCAAGACGCCAAGCGGGCTATAGATATGGTCATTCATTTCAGACGACGGCGTGCCCAGCACGACGCGCAAGATGCTGCAGATGTGGCGGCCTTGGACGCTATGCGAAACGGTGCGGAAGCCCCAGTGCAGTCGACGGAACGAGCGATCGCTGCGGACCAGCGGGATGCAAGGCGAGCATGGGCCAACGAAGAACGTGGCCGCGTTCAACTGTCGCCGACGAGGTCAGAAATAATAAAATAAAAAAAAACGTTCATTTCTTTCAACTCTCCTACAACCACGTTCCAAACGCTCATAGTGCGCTGAGATGCCCGTGGCACGGCGGCGTCTAAATGCACTCATCATTATCGCGTTCTCGTTCCGAGACTCATATATAGGCTTTCTTCAGCAGACGCATGCTGTAGCAGCCGGGCAATGACAACCACGTCCAACACAAACAACAAGCAAGGCCGCGACTCGAACTTGCGATTATCGGTCTGTGAATTATGGTTGCCATTATTTCAGTTTCGATCACCGTTTTAAGCGGTGCGTTAACCGCCGCTTAAGCTACCGCCGCTATAAAGCGAATTACCATATACGAATTGCTTTATACGTGTCCAGAGCTGATCAGTAGAGGGTTGTGGGAGGCCAGTAAATTTCCTAGAAAAGATACGCGAGCTGCAGTGTTCATATTGAATAGACAACATGCACAATAAGAATTAGAACGCATTAGACCGACAGGGAAAGTGCTAGATAGAGATATTAGCAACGGTCACATGCAATCTCGGCCCAGACGACAAGGAAGCGCAATGCGAAAGAGGTTTCTTGTAGAAACAGAAAGGTCTGTGTTAGGTCGGGCCGCGCTAGTCAAACTAAAAAACCAAGACTGTGCGGCATGATCTTCCCCGGTGAGTGTAAGGTGCAAAAAGACGGGCAATTTTAAGAACTATGGATTTTGTACTATTTGGAAATCCTGCGACTGGTAAAATGATTTAAACACAACGTTAGGATAGAAGAATGCGTCAGGTTCTGACGCAACACAGTTTAAGACGATTCAGCACTACGGCGCCGGTGGGAATGACACCGTGGTCAGCTGGGCCATGGACGCGGCTAGCAATCGCTATAGAGGGACTATATAGATAGGTTTTACTACCCGGATTGGACATCACGTGTGAAATCTAAAGGCAACTACAAAACGGATGATAGAAATGCTGCACCGATTGTTATATAGAGAAGGCGCCCTTAAACGCGTGCGATGCCCCTTTATCACCGACGGGAGAATGTATTATTAAATCGATTCAATCAAACGCTAGAAGGCTTTACGATGATAGGGAAATGAGCGCAAACTGGTGCTTGACACAAGACATCGAAAAACACGTTTTGAAGTTGTGCTCCGATGCATAAATACACTGTCTGTCCAAAAATGTGTAGAAACTGGTGGAAATAACAAAATCGAAATTAAACTTATGATTCTATTTCAAATAAAAAACAAATTATATCACAGACACTTAAACATTTCGCCGTGTCTCTACGTATCACTCCAAAAATCCAAGAGGACAGACGAGAATCAATCCTAAAAATTTGCCTACGGTCGCACGCCTGATATACTAGTTAAACGAAGTTCTTTTCTTGTGTATCGTTACTTGACAAACATCTAACGTTCTAGGCGCATACGAAGTATGTCAGGAAAAAAATGATGTGTGTGGCGTAGCCGCCATATGCCGCTCTCATAAAAACCTTCCCGTAAAAACCTGACGTCTGGTCTGGAGGTGTACGGTCTTACTCATGCGTACCATAAGACTCCGCCGCATCTGCTTCAAAAAGGCCTTTCTTTGTCTTGTCTTGGGTCTGGCACAATGTCGAGCCCAGTGACGTGGTACTTTCGAGCATAGGCGCGCGGGTTCAAGCCCCACCGTAGCTCATTTGTATTTATGGGGTCCGTCTTACGAAACAATTCCGCAAAAGCAGTTCCGTGGACGTTAAATGTTGGCTGAGGGTCAGCCATTTTTTGTATTTCCCACAGCGCGTCACAATAACAACAGAACAAAATAAAGAACTCTTGGTGTTCCCGTTGCCTTATCTAATAAAATATACCATCGTTGTGAGAAATAAAAGCGTATTCTTCTTTGTCACCAACCCAACCTGGTTGGCCTTATCCAATCTGCAAGAACCGAAAAAACCGACTCGGCATCTTACTTGCCTATTGTCTTTTCGGCCACAAGTACACAATCAAAGTGTGCACTCTGTAATGTAGGTGCTACGCTGTTGAACAAGTTGCCTAGTGATATTAGGACACTTATATAATTTAATCAGTTTAAAAACGCTGCGGGAGCGCACTATCGCATCTTACTTGCGTCTAATTTAACGAGAACTCAGTAAACATGTACACAATCCATAGATAAATAATTGTAATAGTACGAGATACTACTGTGATCATGTATAAAATCTTACTGTATCTTGTACATGTGCTTCACACTAGTCATGTGGCTATATGAAGTTGTAACACAAACGAGAAACTACAATTAGGAATAAATAAATATCATATCACATTGTAACGTTGCTGTGTTACGCTAAGTCAGCTGGGAGATGTAGACTCAGCCGGACGGGTACTGCAGCGCGAGGCACTCGGGAACGATGAATGACGACACGCAGCATAAAGTCTAATGCAAAGCACAGCCGAGCAACGGATGGTTTTTAAGCCATGCTGCTTCGATCTATTTATTGGTTTACGAGGCACCGCGGCGTGCTGGCACCCCAAAGGGTGTTAGAACCCGCTCTCAAATCGGTCGAAGTTTACAGCGGTTTGTGTATGTTTCGTATAGGAAAACAGGTTAAGTGACGGTTTGTTTTGGATTGCCGATCATAGGTCGACCCTCTCCCGATGTCGGCCGATGATCGTTTGGACGGCGGAGGACATTGGAGTTTCGGCGCGAAAGGCTGTGGCTGTTCTCTCCTGGCTGGTTGAAACATGTCTTGTTTGGTTGAGACATGTATCGGTCGGTAAACGTTAATTACGTTGAGATTTTGTCGCGGAAGCCGTTGGACGTGGTCGGTTAGAGTATATTTGAATCCCGTTGGCGTAGGCAGTGATGACAGTATGAGATCCTCGTACGCTCACGCAACTTTTTCTCATGTATGTGCATCATTTTGAGTACTGCTCACGACCACCAGTGCTAATCCGTGAACCTGAATGAGCCGACGTAACTTACCTTGACCCTTCCCGGCCAAAAGCTAGACCAGCCGATCTCGCCTTTGAACCATTGTTACTGGGTATGCCTCACCAGCCGCGTTTTGAGCCACCGTTAGCTTGTTCACCAAAGAACCCGTCATTAAGGTAACTGAATATGTAAGCTTTGGTGCCGCCTTGTAGACGATCTTCAAAACTTCAAATCAATGAACACACGTTATAGGCTATACGCATACAATTTATGCCCGCTTGCGTGAGCACTTCTCCTCTAGACAGCCCCGTACTGATAAGCCTTTGGATCTGATAGCCGTATGTGATTGATGTTCCCAAGTCTTTGTTTGATAACGCTACTCGTCCTTGGGTTAGAAAATTGGTCACAAAATCACCTCTCTAATTAAAAGGTTATATTTAACAGTTTCTCTAATTTGCCAATAGCCTCATACCAAACGCGTATTAGCATTTGCAAACAATAAAATAGGAATTGGAACCCCATTTTTCATCCTAGCTTTCCAGGAGTTCCACGGAAGCACACTGGTAGTGACCATTATCATGTAGTCCGTCATCGTGGGGTTATATGAACGTGGCCCTATGCTATGACCATCTGGTTGCCAGTGCAAAGAACTAATAAAATCGGTCTAGGCAGACATCCTTAGCGGTGGCCCACCTTCGTACTTACTATAACAGCTATAACTATAATTTGCTGTACTTATTATAACTGCTATAACTCGTTGTATATATATATATATATATATATATGTTTATTTATATAACTTGCTATGTAAGCACTTTGGAGTGGACAATTGTCTCCACGCGAAACGTGTGATTACGGGTTCTCTAACCCAGGTTAGCCCAGTTCAACAATGTGCCCCGAACAGACGCTGCATTTCCTCGTTGAATTCGAGCGACAACTGCTATAACTATAATTTGCTGTACTTACTATAACTGCTATAACTATAATTTGCTGTACTGACTATAACTGCTATAACTATAATTTGCTGTACTTACTATAACTGCTATAACTATAATGTGAAACCTTCAGCCGAGCTCTAAAATCCAGTGACCTGCCGTGCGTCCTGGAACCCGCCGGACTAACAGGGAGTGCGGGAAGAGATCTGACAGGCTTACCTTACACTCCGTTCGAGAGCGGATGCACGCTGGTTTTGGACGCGACAGTTACTGACTCATTAGCCCCTTCAATGGTCAGTGCTGGGGCGGCCCGGGCTGGTCATGGTTTGCTCTCGCCGAGGCAGGACAAGGTTAGAAAGTACCAGAACATCGGGTACCCGTAGGGGTTTTACCCACTTTCTTTCGAGATTCCGTTGGCGGGCCGGGTCTGTCTACTTCGCAGTTTAGCTACAGAAGGTTCGGAAAGATGGCTGATTCTAGCCGTGGAGATAACGAGCGGTTGATTTTGTTAGACAGCGTCCCTATCGCGGGATGTGCAATGGGGCAATGCGGCCTCGATTCGGGGTGATTCTCTTAGACACACGTTCGCAGGACCAAATGTTATGTTCCGACCGTTAATGATTCAAAAATACGGAAGATTTTTAATTTAAAAAAATATAATATATATATATATATATATATAATAATATATATGCTATTATCTATTATAAACCTCAGATGTCTCACAATGTGTCAGATGTACCCAGGAGTTTAAGTATATAGCATCCTCGGTAGTTCAATATATTTTGTAAAACCCCCCCGAAAGCCTTCCACATACTTAAGTCATACACGCCTAAATAGTGGAAAAACAGGGTAGATGCCCATTCCCACAAGTGCTCTCTCAATAGCTCGATGAAATTACTACTAAGGCGAATTAAACGGATATTGGTAAAGATACTTTATAAATGTCCTTGTACTTCTGCTGACCGGGTCCATTGTCTTTAATGCAATCGGTACGAAATTATATCTCGGCATTAACTTTGTGTTTTTATGCCACTTTTCTTCATCTGCGTGTTCGGCAATCCAACCAGCCAACAATTATTATTATTATTATTCAATGTAATCAATCCTTCACGGTCGGAACATGACATTTGGGTCCCTGCGAACGTGTGCACCATTACGGGGGGTCCAGTGTAGGGACCAACCATTTCTGGAGAGTGCCCCGAACCGAGGCCGCATTGCCCCGTTGCACTTCCAGCGACAGGCGCTGTCTGAGGAAATCACCCGCTCGTTTGCCTCCGCTGGCTAGAATCAGCCGTTTCCCGACCTTCTTTAGCAAACTGCGAGTGCACGGACCGGGCCCGCCATTGGAGCGCTAATGAGTCAGTAACTGTCGCGTCCCAAACCAGCATGCATCCGCTCTCGAACGGAGTTAAGGTCAGCCCGTCAGGTCTCTTGCCGCCCTCCCTGTCCACGGGTTCAAGGACGCACAACAGATCACTGGATCGTAAAGCTCGGCTGAAGGTTTCATTCAAGGCTTGGTGTCTTGCTCGCCTACCTGCGCTGACGATACAGGACAGCCCGTGGCGTCCGTCTGGCCGGACGACGCAGACGCAGGTATGAGTGTATACAAGGTCTGCTGCCAAATGAAGTCCAACGGCAGTCCTCACCGACTCGTCAACTAACAGGGTCCCCATCCGGGCATAGGGAATGGCTAGGAGCCATGCACCCGCCCCCTTGGAGGAGACGGTGCGCAGCCTGGCCTTGTCGGCGTCCGTCGCGCATCCCGCAATTGAGTTTTCGATCTTTTGCTCATATACAGTTGTTGACCATTCTTTCTGGTGTCCAGTTTCGGCGGGCTCGTGGCCGCTCAGGGCAACTGCTCTACGACAGCTTGTTTCCAATCGGGCTTTTAAGTCTGCGGGAGCGGCCGAATTGAAGGGGGGTCAGCCTGTTGCATAGACCTGTGGAGAGAAGCTGCAAGAGTTATCTCAGATAGGACAATTGCATCAGGTAACCCTAGATCACCCCAAAGAACTGGGAGTAGAGCTTGTTGGCGTGCACGCTTGGATAGGCTGAGGTTCAGCAACGCTTCTACTGTAGCCAGCACGCGGTCGTTGAGTCGTTCAAGAAGTCTATTATTACCCTGGTTAGCACTAGTTTTGATACCTTGGTCGGTGAATGAAGTGACCTTAGGAAACCACACCGGAAGGTCTCACGCGCGGCTATAAATACCGCTCTCTCTGTCGGAGATTGGGTGTCATTTAAGATCTTGCGAGCGGTCGTTTGACACCTGTAGTCGTCAAGCATGTGCTGCGTAGAGTGTTTCTTCCAGGGGCCAGGGCTTATCAATTGCCTAGCTGCCATCTCAGCTTCGTCCCTCGTTCCGCGGAAAACAGAACGGACATCCGGTCCTAACAACGTCTCCGCAAGCCTCGAGAACTCTATGAGGAAGGCAGCGTAGCACATCGAATCAAGCATTGCTACGAACCTTAGTCCCAACCCTCTTTCGCTTAGAGAGAGTCTGGCCCTTTTCCAGGATCTGTAAGTAAAGGCTACGTTTAGAACTTCACTGAATATCTCGTTTGCCAATATTTGCGTTAAATGCTTGCAAATAATTGCAATGTTGACCTGTGGGGGACGTGCGTATAATGTAGTTTAGCCCATGTGACCCTAGGCTGTATCTCCGTAGGCCATCTCCATACTGTAGCTATTAAAACGTTAAAACGTTCGCCACGATGGCATTTCGCCTTGAAAGGCTCCGTATGATTTCCCAACGGACGAGAGTGCGATCGACGGAACTTATCCACACAGATATTCGTAGGAGCTTTTCTTAGTTATTTTCAAATGCGGCGAGCTGGCATTGCTTTTTTTAACTTTCATTGATCCCAGCAAATACGGTTTTGGCCATTCAGTTTTCCAAATATTAAAATATTGCTTTCCTTTTAAAGTGGAGCAGACATTTATACAGTTTCCTTCTCCAGTGTTTTAAGAATGTTCCCAAGCTGTCGCCGGTTCGATCCCAGTTGTTGATCGATTTTTTTTTGAGCAATGCCCATTGAGAATAGATGATAAACCATACCGCGGATAATCAGCGGCCATGAGGACTGTTGGGCAAACTTTAAATATCGCGAGATATACGGCCCGGCCGGTTCAATGAAGATATACCACACGGTGCTCCAGCTCCAAGCTCGTAGGGGATGGAGGATGGTCTAGAGGTTAACTAGTTACAACCTTCTTAAGACATGTTTATAATTCAAGATAGCCTTTGTTGCATTTGGAGTTGGCCTGAGCCGTTGTCTTCGGATAGACGCCGCATTTCACGTAGTATAGGGACAGAGTCCGGTTCAGAACGGAGCCTGTGGATTCTGGCTCGTGGCATACGTTCGAGCCGAACTTTCCTAATCAACGGTTTGAGAAAATACCACAACCTTGGGCTTGGATGTCAAGTCCCCTTTATAAGATTCTGCACGACCAGCTCGGAATCACCAAAATTCTGCTCGATGCGTGCCTCGTGATTTGTTCGTCACAAGAGGAAAAAGCCTTAATTTAGGTGGAAGGAGGAACCACCCAGTTGGGGTCTTAAAGACGATAACGTTACTATTATTAGTGGTTTGCGCAAACGACGCTAGTGCCACCCGGAGCGGATGTCGGTTCGGTCAAGCGACGGTTTGGCCACGCTAAATCGACGACTCTCGTAAAGTGTTTCCCGTAATTGCCTGTTATCTATGTGTTCATAGCACAACAAACAGAGAACCGAGTGGCCGGTCAGATGACGATGGATTACAATGACTATTCTAAGCGACGAGTCACTTAATAACACAGCAAGCGAATGAAAAAGAAGTCAGTGTGACATTGAGATTTTAGATGCGCGAGCGAGTTACAATAAAATTCAAACTCTCTCATTTACTGAAAAAGTTTTACTTACTTTTAATCACACACTTTATTCATTATCAAGTTACGTGCGCGGCGTGTTTTTCAGTCATTGTCACATTAGAATGGCGAACGTCGCCAACATTGGCTATTTTGACTGCATATAGAGTTACGCATTTTCGTAGGTTGTTCGATTTTACCAGAAAATACTACGCCAGTCTATCTACATTAAACATTTGCCTAAAAATTAAGGATGTCAGCTTTTCCTTGGCAGAATCTCCGTGTGACTCATGTTGCAGCGCCAAAATAGACACGTTATGAATTTGGCTTTAAAGCGGTGAAGCAGAGCCACATCGTTACTATACAAGGGTGTCCACACCTGTACACAATAAGGCAATTCTAATACAACTATGGTTTCGTAGAATCTCATATGTATAGCCTAATTCTGCAAAATAGACTTTGTAAGAAAACGATGGCACTGAATCGAGTGGCCGCTACGGTCGCTGTTTCAAGATTGTATTTAGTACAGTCAGCAATTGTATTTAAGAGGCATTCTTGATGCGGCCGGTTGCTTCTATACACGTTCAACATGACTCTATGTTGTCTATGAACTCTAACACGTTCAAGATGAACGAAAACGAATGTCGTTTTTGAGACTCATTGAACAAGTGTCATGTGATTCAATTGTCACAATATCGAAGGGCCGATGTGATATGTTTAATGCATCCGACCGAAATGTTCAGGCTCTATCCAGGCCCAAATCCGGGCGTAAAAATCTGCCTATGTTGCAATTGGCGTCCAGTGGCCACAGATGCAGGTGCTTTCGAAGCATACGAGTCAACATTGAGTTAAACAACAGCTTAAGGGCTCTTTGTTTGCGAACGTTTGCGATTTCTAAACAGGCCAGCTCTGTGCACAATTGCTCCAGTTGAGCTGGACTTTCGTTATCAAGACATTTTGCCAATCTGCAATCGGAAACGCTTTTAGGCTGTCGATCAGCACTGCTGACGCATAATGAGTGAGCACAATACATATCTATGTATTTGTCAAGTTACCCCGAATGATACAATTGATGTCAAGTCACAGACAGACAGTCTCTTTGCGACTTGTGACAGCAACAGCAGCGGGAAGCAACGCCCTCCTGTGTGCTAACTCGCTTGAATCGCATCGTACATATATGGGGCAAGGTAATCGGCTAACTAGACGAAAGTCAATTGCAACTGCCGTTGTGGAGCCCGTTGGTGGCGTGGCAGCGACCAGAGGAGACACATAGGTGCACATGTGGTTCGAGCCCCACCGTTACACCGATTTGTAGTTATGGGGGTTGTCCGTCTACGAAGCAATGAGAAAAGCAGTCTATCTATCTATCTAGTTCCATGGACGTACAATCTTTGCCAGCAGGGTCAGCCCGAAAAGTAATTGCAGCTGCAGGTGCAGTGGCACAAATAAAACCGAAACCATTGACAAAAATAGAGCAGATAGTCAGTCGCCGTTTGCTTTCTCTCTCTCTCTCTCTATATATATATATATATATATGTATATATACATATATATACAGGGTGTGACTGAACGAATTTTATAGCGATACATAAAATTGTAGAGCTCGTTAAAACGAATATTTTTTCCAATGGAACATGTGCTCTGAGAAGTCTTGTTTCGGAGTTACAGTGAAATTACTAAAATTTGTGACACTGGTGTTTTTGCCCGACATAGGAGCACAAAATGTGCTGTTGCGAGACAACCAGTCTTCCCAGACAGAAACTAAGCACACCGTCGTGTTCGTGATAAAATTCTGCTCCATGCTCTGATGAATATGCAAGGCCGGTCAGAAAACGCGACATGGTCGCTTAGAAGAAAATTCGCCAAATATGAAGTTCTTCATTAGCGTTCACGCCAAATACTTTAGAATCATAACCCTACAACTACTCACAGCGCTCAAAGCGGACATATTCAGCCAATGCGCAATTCATGGCGATCATTTTGGTACCAAACATATGTCAATGCGAGCTGTGGTTGCGGAGTAATTACGAGTTTTCGGCGGGATGTCCAGATTGAGTGCATGTAAAATGACTGTGTGGCGACGTTCACTACCGCCGACGTGTCGCGCGACAGCCGCAGCGCGTCATTTTTCATGCACTTAATCTGGACATCCCGCCGAAAACTCGTAATTACTCCGCAACCACAGCTCGCATTGACATATGTTTGGTACCAAAATGATCGCCATGAATTGCGCATTGGCTGAATATGTCCGCTGTGAGTGGTTGTAGGGTTATGATTCTAAAGTATTTGGCGTGAACGCTAATGAAGAACTTCATTTTTGGCGAATTTTCTTCTAAGCGACCATGTCGCGTCTTCTGACCGGCCTTGCATATTCATCGGATGGAGCAGAATTTTATCACGAACACGACGGTTTGCTTAGTTTCTGTCTAGGAAGACTGGTTGTCTCGCAACAGCACATTTTGTGCTCCTATGTCGGGCAAAAACACCAGTGTCACAAATTGTAGTAATTTCACTGTAACTCCGAAACAAGACTTCTCAGAGCACATGTTCCATTGGAAAAAATATTCGTTTTAACGAGCTCTACAATTTTATGTATCGCTATAAAATTCGTTCAGTCACACCCTGTATATATATATATATATATATATATATATATATATATATATATACAGGGTGTGACTGAACGAATTTTATAGCAATACATAAAATTGTAGAGCTCGTTAAAACGAATATTCGCTCGTTAAACGAATAATATATATGTATATATATATACATATATATATATATATATATATATATATATATACATATATATATATATATATATATATATATATATATATATATATATATATATGTATACATACATATATCAAATTCATTTCACAGCTCAATTGCATTTCCCAAGGTATGTATACGTAACGAAAGTCGCCTTCTGCAACATCAGCATTTGTGTCACGTTGAGAGATTGCGTATGGCGTATTGTTGAGGCGTCTGACAGTTTAGTGCGTGATATTAAGCGCAAGCTTGCGAGCGCATCCGGTAACGGCTTTGGTCGCATAGTTGATAAAAGCCTGAAGTGGAGCACACAAAATGGTGCTTGTGCTATGTAATGGTGGCAGCCGTGCACGATATATCTTGGACATACGTAACGACTAGAGCATGCGGTGTCCAAGCTCGGCCGAGGCTTCGGCAAACTTTTCCTGCCAGCCCTGCAAGAAGTGCTGGAACGATTCGGTAATCGGTGGCCTCTGACCGACTCTGATTTAATGCTTTATCTGTCGACCGGCTAGCAAGTTTATGAAGCTTTGCTGAAGTCAGAGAGCCCCTTCATATATGGGAGATGCGCCCACACCTTACCGGGGCTGTAACTCAGTATTGGCACAATCTTCAACTCAAAAAGTTGGTCAGCATTACGCAGTGACAATCACTTAACGTCCCTCACCCTCAAATATACGAAGAGAGTTCGCAGTCCGGCACCTGTAACCAATATGCTGTGTGAAGGTCGTGCCCATATAATGTACCCCAAAGCCCAAGTATGGAAAGAAGTTTACGATTTTCAACATCTTTATCCACAGACAATTTTGTCTGTGGCGGCAACCGCCAGTCGACCCACCGCAAAACTCAATTTCTTTGCTCCATTTGTTGGCTTGAGAGTTTTTGTTATAAAGATAAGCCTTCACCATTCCGGCGATTTTGCGGATAGTTTTGAGGCCACGACAGGCGACTATAATGTCCGCGCAGTATATAACATTTCGCCTCATCTCTAGGGTGTCACTACTCCACATGTTCACTTCCAGGTAGTCCTCAGCTAAGGAAGCTGGAAAGCACTCGCAGAAGAGGACCACCCACTCTAGAGTGCCGAATGTATCGACTAATAAGTGACGGGTCGCTTTATCGAGGCCTTGATGCAATCGATGAAGACTGTGTGCAAAGAGACAGCTACCAGCCGCGTCAGGCCCAGTGACGAGGTGCATTCGTCTGCGCCTCGCGACCGGAGGAGACACATAGGTGCGTTGCACCGATTCGTATTTATGGGGCATGTCCGTCTATGAAGCAATGCGAAAAGCAGTTCCATGGACGTTAAATCTTGACTGAGAGTCAGCCCAGAAAGCATTAGCTACCAGCCGCGCAGGTGCATTATGCATTCCCGAAACCTTCCATTAAAAAAGGTATGAAATTTAATAATAATAATTCTTCACAATTTTGGAAGTTCATTGATGAGTTCTGTGGCAAAGAAAAAATCCTGCGCTTCTACCATCGACGCTTCTGCCTGATTGCGAACAGCAGCTCCATAATCCGAAGAGTTTTGCCGATGAGCTCAACAGGCACTTCGCAATTACTGGGCCAAGCACCGCGGCTGCCTTTGGCATCCGGATGGATGTCGGGGCTGGGGAAGCATCGATTTAGCGGAGGATGTAGACGGGCTGTGAAGCCACAAATGTTTCCAGCAAATCGTTAACAATCAATGCATCGGCACTTGCTCCAGTGTAGTCAACTTGCCCATCAACACTGGTTAGTTTCCGGCCAGACGAAGGAACGCAAAATTAATTCCTCTATTAAGTAAAAACGGAAAGCGTACCCGAACTGCTAACTACTGCCAAATATCTTGCTTTTTTTACCCAAAGTCGAATATTTACCCAAAGATTTCCAGAACCCAGGCTCTAAGGGTACCGCAAATCGGCTAGGTTCTTTTTACACCTAGTCTGTTCGGTTTTAGGCAATCGCGGTTTACAACGTTGACGCCGGTACACCTTTGGCAGGAGAATTATAGGGAAATAAGTATGTATGCTTCGGAGTCTTTTTAGACGTTACGACTGCCTTCAATTGATTGGCGTCATACCTACTCTGCCTACAAGGCATGCGATTAACGTTGATCATGTTGAATCCATATGGGGGGAATCCACCTCAAGGTTCGGTACTTATTTTTATTTTTTACGAACTTCATACTGCTTAGGGCTTTAGCGAATGGTATCAGCAAGACATTCGAGTTAACGTGCGGATGACATTTTCATGCTATTTCGTCTTGAGTCGACCAAACTTGACTGCGATATACGTACTGCTCTTGTATGGGTCGAAGAGGCTATTGAGATAGCTGCTGTCCCAGAGACCCGTTGGATGGTCAAATGTTTGCGCCTAAAGCTGCTTGAGACATTGGAATGGTTATGTCATCTGGCTGCTTTAACATCGAAGTTCTATTCAATCATTGTGGCGCTGAGAAGGCACAGACAGATTAGTGTTCTAGCGGAAGGTTTCCTTCTCGTCTATAAAACGTTGCTACTTCCGTTTATGTTATTTTGTTATGCCTTTCCCATTTGGAGGGGCTATATTGGAATATCTCGTCGTGTCCGCATCATCCAGAACGATGTTCGGCAGAAGCCGTAGAGATTCTGTAGCTCATCCGTTTCCCGCGTACGGACTGATTTTAATTAATAAAATGTAATAGGTGCGTATTGCTCTGTTTGCGCTCAAAATGATAAGCGGTAAGATTGCCTCGGAAATCTCCTGCCTACTCACCGCGGTTGTCAGCCGCTTAAACCGGTGCATTATCACGCTTGTGGCACTCTTCGTTTTTAACGAAACTCGCAGACAGTCTCTTTAACGTCTGTCTTTACCGGCCTACCTTTCTCAAGGAATTCAACCACTCAAGTCTGTGAATAATTCGCGAGGTTAATTGTTCCATATGTGAGCAAGATGCATATATATATATATATATATATATATATATATATATATAATACCCTGTGTTAGGTAAATTATATATATTAAACCCAGTTATTTGTATTTCTTGCATATCACTTGATCTTGTCTTGCTAGTACTTTTGGGCATACTGCGGCATTTCATCTGCTGCACTGGCCTAAACACTTTCCGCGCCTTCAACTCTCTTGAGGATCGCGGAATCCTTCCGCACTGCATAACACGTAATGAAACCTGTAGGCTGTAAACGCCGTCGTTAAATGCCACCCCTGGATCCGGCTGGCCGCCAGGTCGTACTTCTCATCGCTACCGTAGTGTAGATCCCCACTATGTCGATTCCCCTTAATTATTCCGTCCACCTTATAGTGTGGTCTTTAAGCTGTCTCGTCGTAGGTAGATCCATCGTGACCTTAGTCACTGTGTCATTAGAGTAAGACATTGAGCCTATTCTTTCCCACAAGAATAAGCTTACCCCAATCTCCGTTTTGTGAGAAAAAA
This sequence comes from Dermanyssus gallinae, assembly GCA_003439945.1. Classification (NCBI taxonomy): domain Eukaryota; kingdom Metazoa; phylum Arthropoda; class Arachnida; order Mesostigmata; family Dermanyssidae; genus Dermanyssus; species Dermanyssus gallinae. The sequence goes on along the minus strand of QVRM01001748.1, from coordinate 254,438 downwards.
ATTCCCAGTAACTATGAGGATGTCTCTTGCAATTTCTCTCATATGAGTGTTATACCGAATGTTGCAATTGGTTAAACTTTAAATCTGGACTAGCGGGTTTTTATTGTTTCTGTCGCTCGAGTTGGTTTTCCCACTTGGCTTTCTTATATATATATATATATATATATATATATATATATATATAAGAGTAAATAAGCATATATACTAATAATATACATAATTGTATATGTATATTTTTATATACATACTTGTAAATTTATTTAATATATATATATATATATATATATATATATATAAGAATGGGTACATAGATACGCGTATATAATTATTTGCATGCATACGTATGAGTATCTGCAAATATTTATATCCATACGGATCTATATATACACATACATGCATACATACGAGTTGCACCCACATCAACTGTCAAACCGTACAGATCCAAATAGAGTTCATTGTACAATAAACAAATCAACACAAACGACAAAGCGACGTGTCAGTTTGTCTTTGTGTCTCTGTGTCGGACAGTCAGTAGTTGGTCGACCATCGACAATCGACAAGACGAGTTTCCACGCGATGAGTAGCGGCTAGTGTGTGCGGTAAAGTGCTGTAAACAGGCCAAAAGAATCATCTCCTACGGGTGTTGTTACAATGGCCAGCCTGCTCGCCCACTGCTCTGCTGTGTCCACGGAGTGTGGTTGTCATTATTGGTTCCGCCGTTAGCGCGACTGCAATTTTTGTTGTTGTTGTTATTGTTGTTGTTGTTGTTGCTGTTGTTGTTGTTGCTGCTGGTGTTGTTGCTGTTGCTGTTGTTGTTGTCGTCGTTGTCGTTGTTGCTGTTGTCGTTGTTGTTGTTGTTGTTACTATTGTCGCTGTTGTCGCTGTTGTTGTTGTCGATGTTGTTGTTGTTGCTATTGTTGTCACTACTGGAGGGGCTTCAGGTTTGCCCGGCAGGCGACATCGGCGTCGGCAGCTGCAGGAAACGCTACGCTCAAGATGCGCACGCACTCCCACAACGAGGAGACGCAACAAAGGAGACGGGCAGTCAACAGCAGGACAACGCGGAGTACGTAAAGGAGGAATTTTCAACATTTTCCTCTCTTCGTCGTCGTCGTCGTCGTCGTCGTCGTTGTTGTTGTTGTTGTTGTTGTTGTTGTTGTTGTTGTTGTTGTTGTTGTTGTTGTTGTTGTTGTTGTTGTTGTTGTTACTGTCGTTTTCATCGCCGGCGCCGTCCCTGCCGTCGATGCACTCGTTGCCTCGCTCATTGCTTATCGATTACGCACCATCGGTCAAACATCAACATCAGCAGCAGCAGCAACAACAGTCGCAGCGGCGGCAGCAGCAGCAGCAGTGGACACAATGACACCCATGAATAATATATTACGTTGTATCACGGGACCTCCAGGATGCTCTGATCCTTCTCTGGCTACTGCTTCTCTCTGGCTTCGCCTGTCGTCGTCGTTGTCAAGTTCCTCCTCTCTAACGCTGTTGTCCATCATCTGTCTCTCTCTCTCACTCATTGATGAGACTCTTTCTGTATATATATATATATATATATATATATATATATACAGATATATATATCCTATATATATATATATATATATATATATATATATATGCCTACATATATACATATAAAAAAAATATATATATATACATATGTATATAAATATATCTATCACCTGCTCGCAGGCGCCGGCTCTCTCCGCGTTGTTCTCCACTCGTAATCTGCTGCATGGCAATTACAGCCGGAGCATCATCAGTTGTGGTACACCGGGTAATACGGTGACGAGCGGTGGCGGCGTTTGTGTGCAAGCCGTAAGTGTATTTTGCTGCCTACAAAATCTCGAGGCGGCTGGTGTGTCAAAAAGTGTCTCCCTTGGCGACTGGCCACACCAGGCCCCAGCAGTGCCGGCAACCGTGTCCGCAGCAGAGCGTTGTAGGCAGTTGTCTTGCTCGTTGTGGCTCGTGTGGTTTTTGGGTAGCCTGAGAAAAACGTCGTTGTAAGGCACTGTTGTGTCGCAGCTTGGGTGATGTGACAGCTTTCGTCGCGTCGACAGGTCAGCAATAAAAACAGCAACAACAACAACAGCAAGCACAGCACAAACAATAGCAGCAGCAATAATAATAACAACGTCAGAAGCAACAGCAACGAAAACGTCTACAGTGACAGCAACAAGAACAAGAACAGCAAAGCACAGCAACACCGTCAGAAACGACAGCACCGAAATCAACTGCAACGGCAGCAGCAGCAGCAACAACAGAAACAGCAACACGAACAACAACTGTAAAACACAGCAGCAACAACAACAACAGCAACAACAACAACAACAACACCAACAACAACACCAACAACAACACCAATAACAACACCAATAACAAACACCTTTACGCCTTCTGCCTGGCTGACACCGCGGTTGTTTCTAGTTCGTAGCGTTCTCGTTCGCCGCCACGGTCGTGAGCCTTGACGGAGTGAAGTGAAGCCGCCTTCTGCAGGTTGCTACGCTACTACGACTGTGTGCGCGTTACAGGGTGGCAGGTTCGGCTGGCCGAAGTTCTGGTTTGGTCTACTTGAGGACGACGGAAACGACGACGACACCAACAACAACGACGACGACGACGACAACAACAACAACAACGACGACAACAACAACCGCTGCGTCTACGTTCGACAGTGGCGATGATGACGCTTATCACGCCAACGACACTTCATTATTGCTCCGTCCTCGTCCGTCACGGATAAATTGTCCGGGGTTCCGCGCACGTGAGCAGCAACTTCATCATCTGCACGCATACATCATCTTCGGTAATCATCACTTTCGTCGACAAACGTCGGCCTTAAAGGTAAGAGGCTCACATCTATAGTGAAGTATGTTTATATATATATATATATATACATACACATATATATAGGGTATACTTGTGTGCATGACAGAATAATGATTGCCGGATCATGTTGTCGAAAACGTGCAACCAGCTGGTGTGGTGGAGCCTGGAAAGCTGGAAAACTTCTAGACATACAGTGGTGTCTTACATGCTTTCATTCGGTTATATTTATATATGTATATATATATATATATATATATATATATATATATATATTACGGCGTAAGAGTTCTGTATAGAAAAACCATTGATTATTTGTCCGACGTATTCGTAGCAGCACAGCAATCCGTCCTCGGAAGCGCGCCGACATCTGATTTGTTCAGATAACTAGAATAATTACTATTATTTTATTATAATAACTATTAATTTATATTCACTAGAATAATTACTATACGCTCTGCCCAGGCGATAAAGTGACACCGTACACACTGGATAGATGGGCAGAGATAGCAACTAAGTCCTTTTGTAATGCCGAATGCCGAGGACCCCATAATGGAACGGACTTGTTTGTAAGTAACAAACAGCAGAAGTGAATAGAAAATAGAGGACATTGTCAGTACGAAGAACAGAAAGGTGCGCAAACGGACCGCTGTCCTCGGCTACGCCACCGGAGCTGCATCTGAACATTCTGATAAGTAAAGTGTGACCCATACAGAGACATTCGCATGATGAAAGGGCGAAATTTGTGGTGCTGTTCGTAGAGCGCGGCCTTAAACGAAGTCCGCCATCAAAATGGCTGCGCGTTGGGCTATGGAGTGGCCCGGACGTGCGCTGAACTTAAGAAACATCCACAACAGGTCAAATAATGCTAATACAGTGTACACTTATTCTGACACGCCAGGGTCAAGTTCGCCGCCTAACTTTACTGTAGGTGCTGCGTTTGTATCATAGACGATCAAAACATTCTTAGAGAGCATCCAGATGCTTGGGAGATGCATGCGTGTGCTCTGCGAAACATTCGTAACGATGTCGAAGTTGAAGCGATTTACTAAGTGAAAGCTGACGAATACACATAAAAAATGAAAACAGGAGCGCCAAGCAGCAACAACAACAACAACAACGTTGACGTCATCTTGAAATGGCTTTGTCGAAGGTTACCTGTTATGCTGTATTCTGTATAGCAACAAATAAGTACAGACAAATCGACTGTCAAGATTGCTGTCAATTGCCATCCTTGTTTTGCGGCTACCAAATCACTTCTGAATGGTAGAGGAAAACTGCTGATTAGGACAGCAAAACGAAGTTGCCTATAGGGGGGAAGATCATCACAAGCGATCGTAAAGGCGCCCGTCCGTCCGACCGACGCGCCAGAAGGAAGGATATCCGCTCCGCTTCAAACTATCACGTTTACATCATTCTTCAGCTCGAAGGGAAAGTCAACAGATGATGACGATATTCTTGACATTGAACGATATATATATATATATATATATATATATATATATATATATCAAGTAAGATCAAATAAAACGACGGGTTTCCGTTTAATGTGCTTTCGGTTGAAAAAGCCAGGAGCGAGGTAATATTACAAATGTATATCCACATTAATATAAATATATATATAATATATATATAGATGGCTAGGTGCCGGCGGGATACATAAGTGACAGTCGGTAGATTTTACGCGCCGGAATCGAACCCATGAATCTGCGAGATTCCGCACATGCCCATCTTCGATGAAATCCTTCTTATGGTTTCTCATAAGAGTTGCCGACGATGTTTATATATACGAGTATAGTGTACGTACATTTGTAATGATACCTCTCTACTATATATATATATATATACATATATCATGTGCACTCAGTTCCGAGCTACTGGCTTGCATAGTACTGTCGTCTTCGTCGTTGTTGTTGTTAGCAACCTTGTCCCTTAGGAGGCAAGCAAACGATGCGAGAGCCGACCAAGAGATATGTTAGGCTGGGGGTAGAGCTGAGTAGATTGAAGCAGCGCGCACGTGATTCTGTCCGCCCCTCGCTGGCGCTGCGAGCTAATTTTTTTGCCAATAATGGTCTCGTAGCAGTACTTGTAAGACTAGCATTTGGCAGAGTAGAGCTTTTGTAGTTCGAGGCCGAAGGAACGAAAATCGAGGTTCCGCTAAAAGAGAACGTCGAGGTGAGCTAGGGGCTCTTCCTGAGGGTAGCACGCAAATAGAGGACAAGTACTTTGGTGATAGCGACGACCGCTTCAGAGTTCAGGCGGCGCTCGAGCGGAACGTGTGTCTGATGAAATCGCTTGCCACGGCATAAACAACAGTGAACCGAGCTGAAATTCACCAAAACATTTGAGGCGCGGCTCCAGGCTCAAATTGACATACATTTTAGCTTGGTCTCCACTGGTCGCTCTGCGCTACAGAGTGGTACACAGCACTATTGTCGTATCCATGCTGTAGAGTTCTGTTATACTGACAAGTGAAAAATGTTAGAAAAAAATTGCAGACACAAATACTGATTGCCGGTAGCGACGTCGTCGGAAACCCAGTTTATGTGCTAGAGACCAGAAAGCTAGAAAACTAGTCATATATATATATATATATATATATATATATATATATATATATATATATATATATTATATATATATATTTACATATATATAGAAGGCGAGCACTGCCAAGTGTGCAAACGTATTGTAAATGATTAATAAATCATCACAATATTTTCTATATATATATATATGTATATAAATCTGTTTCTCGGCCGCACTCAGCGTAACAATAGCTGTACGATCTGACGAGGTTCATAATGTCTTATGGTGAACGTTGAGCCGTCCGGCTGGACAATAGTTTTGTCGGATACGTTCGCATGTACACCGAGCGCTTCGCTTTCGTGATGAACACGTCGTTCTTATTATAAGGTGGTTGGCGAGAAGCGTGCAGAAACCGCCACGGCATGGCGCCGATTCATGCAACAATCGCTGTTTTCAAAATACAGATAGCACCTATTGCCACATATGGTATTTCACTAATATAGGATAAGATAGGAGTAGACGACTTGCATCTAGTTGACGGGGTGACGTTTTTCTTTCTATAGAGGGTTTTTTTGGCGCTATTGAATACATGCGAGAATACGGTTATTGTTCACCGGTTGGAGGGTGGCCTACTGGCTGATGGAATATCTGCAAAAACGATGAAATCGAATAAAAAAACGTGCACCTTCGACGTTCATATGTGCAACGGGCGAACCAAAATTACTGAGGAGGACATAGGTATTTATGGAACAGCAGCAGCCCACGGATTTTATCACGTTCTGTGCAACGTGGAGAGTTTTTATAAAGCACAGAATGGATGTCGATGCAGACACAGTACTGGGGCAAATGTGATCGATACCACGTTGCGGTATGCCCGGCGGTTCGGTCAGAACTGGCAAAGCGCTAGATTGTTGGTTGTTCTAAAACATTTTGATATAACATAAACACATTTACCCAGCCCGGATCTAAATATAAATAAATATATATATATATATATATATATATATATATATATATATATGTCAAATATAACGATCATACCGTCTTCATTCAAAGGCTTTACCGAGAATTTACACCTAGACCAGCTTTTTGCAAGGTCATGTCGCATTACAAGCATATGACAAACCCGTGTTTGTCACATCCTTACAGCCGCCTGCTAGCCGTGAGACAAAGCGAATCACATTTAAATGCGATTACTAAAGACTCATCTCTAAGCGGCGTTTTCCTACTATGCAAATTCTGGATACATCTATTTTCATCGCTATGAATTTGCGATATCAGCTAAGTGCGCTAGATATGTATGTATATATATATATATATATATAATTGAAACCATGCTGATGGTATTTTCCTGAGCTCGACCGCTTTTGCCCCAGTCGTAAATGGGGTCTATAAATTACGGTGACTTTACCCGGATATGTATATATATATATATATGTCTGCGTGCGTGTTTACAAAAATGAACGTCAGGTGAAACGCAATTTAAAGCGTGTGAAACGATTCTTTGACGTCGACCCCACTCCCCATTACTCGCGGTCCACGTTCGTAAAGTAATTAATTAACGCCGGGCACGTGCGTCTCCGACGGCTTACGGGCACGCCACCACCACTACCACCACCACCGCAAAGCCGTGACGGGCGGCAGACGCCGCCATTTAGGGAGCCATTTTTTTCTCTTTCTCAGCAGCAGCAGCAGTATTGCGGTGAACGCATATGACGGACGGCAACACAATGGCGTGCCGCGCTTCTTCTTGCACCACGCTCGCTCGCTCGCTTTAGTCCTCCTATGCGATTCCGGCGATCCGCGAACGCGTCGCAGCGCAGCGGCAGCGACAGCAATCGCCGTGTTGGTGAACCGCGGTGGTTTCGGCCGGTGGTGCAGTACCAATGTCAACGTCTCCTCCCTTTTTGTTCTCGGTATTTGGCTATTGATAGTTTGCTAGATAGATCCCGCCACGAGCACTGGCCGCGACGTGATGATGGTATTTATACACGGGATTTTTAGCACTGCTGGTCAAACCGGCTCGAGGCGTTAAACTAGCAAATGCCGCCACCAACAACAACAACAACAACAGCAGCAGCAGCCGCAACGACAACAGCAACAACAACAACAATACAACAATTGCTGGGCGACCCTAACAGCTTGTTACGCCCGCGAACTGGTTGCCGGTCTCTAACAAACGATTTTAACGCTAGTCCATTGTTATCGATGTGTCAATCGGCCTCTGTACGCGTGTAAGATAATTGTGGCGTCATCAGCCGGACCGTGGGCGGCCGAACTAAGCTGTCCATCGGTGATAACTCACCACTCTACTGGCGCCCGTCTACTGGAAACACGCCAAGTAAAGATGAGCCGTAATTCCGTTTGGCGGCGATCTTTAAAAAGACCGCTGTCGAAACAGTTGAGATTGCTTCTTTTTTCTCTTTGTTAGCTCTCGTTTGGAAGGTTTCGGGAATGCATGAATGCACATGCGTCACGAGCCGACGGCTGCATGTGGACTAGCCCGCTGATGGAACCCGCAAGCCCACTAAACCCCGGGGATTTCTGCCCTTCCTCCCATGCTCGGCTAATGATTGACGGCGAGACTCGTTCTAGTCCGCTCCTCCCCTGCGCGTCCACGTGGCATAGCCGACTCTCTTGCCGCTAACTAATCCAAACCGCCAGTCGAACTCTGTGGCGGAATATGGGGGAAGACGGTTGGCAGAGTGGCAAGCAGATTGAGCGCCCTATTGGAGGAAGGCCAGTACAATAGCAAGCGTCTTTCCACCAGAGAATGTCTTGATCCATTCTAGAAAGTGCGATAACCCCTAGAAATCCAGATATCGTTTTGCAAGTTAGAAAAAGGTGTGTTCTGTCGGCCCTCGCTTATATGGCAACTGACGCATCGTGACCTGGCGCTGCGGGCTAAAGAGCAAGAAAGGAGGGCAACACCTGAAACGCATAGGTTTCACAACACACGTCAGCCAGAAATGTGCTCCGGTTCTGGAGTCAGGTTTTGTTTCTAACAACACCTACGCCTATCTATATATATAAGCTCAAAGAATAAATCTGCCAATCCCCGGTCGACGTACGCGAAACAGAGGTTTTGTTCGTCCACTTGCACGGCTATGTTACGGACCGAGCTTCCGTAAAGCTACCCTCGCTTCAGTCCAGGGATGATATGCACGATGCTACTGATGAAGTGGCATAATTTCAGTCTTTGCAAGTTCCGTTTGTAGTTCTCCAGAACTCGCCGCCTTAGTCACCATGGCCTGATTAGACCTCTGCGTTTGTCGAGGCCGGTGGCGTGGTGGGTGCAATCGCCTGCGCCTTTCGACCGGGAGAGACACTAGGTAGGTGCGCGGGCTTCGAACCCCACTGTTGCACATTTGTATTTATGGGGGTCCGTGTATGAAGCAATGCGAAAAGCAGTACCGTGGACGTTAAATCTAAAGAGGGACTACGCGATTCGTACGAAATCCTTTATTCTGCTATGCCAAAGTTAGAAGTGTGTGGAGTGTGCCCAGCGTGAGGGATTTGCTAAGGGATTGCACATAAATATACAGACAACCAATGCCATTCAATTCCAGTGAGGGCTTTTCATCAGCGCAGCTATGCGTATCCTTATGCTAAAGGCGCTTTCAAAGCGATAGCATACAGCCTGGATAGGCGGTGGATCGTCTATCTGACATAGGCGAATTTTAATTCTCTCGAGAGGTGTTTCACGACGTACACGTGGCGAGTACCCTCTTTCTGCCTTTGCATCAGGATCAGAAGCCGCTTCGAGTTTGCCATGCGCCCATAATAGAGGCTGTGACTTCCGCTGTGACTGGACATACCTACAATCCACCGCTCTACCAGTTATTGGTGAAACTGGTCAGGGAAAAGGTAACACAAACAACGGCGGAGATCGAGAGACTAGAATATCTTCCCCTTGAAATTTCTTAATGCGCTTGTCGGCTCTGCGAGCAGAATTGCGCTACGCACCACTTACTTAACTGTCCGGCGCAATAAATGGGGAATTAAAAACAGCATATATGCTAGAAAAAATGATAAAACTAAGCCACGTTTTTGCTATGAAATAAAACAGTCAGTCGTGTGGCTACGTTTGCATGTAGTTTTCGATGATAACGATCTGGATTCTCAAGTGACATATAGTGGTATATCAAGTACCATTATCAGCCACCACACGTCAATTGTGTTGTAACGGAACTTCAGGAAAAGCCCTGGTCTTTTGCTCAGCGAGTTTGGGAAGCGCAATCAGATCTCCACAACACACTCCGCGTTTGTTTCAACTGGTCTATTATTTGAACTCAGCTTGTCTTTACCATTCTTCGTTCGTCGTTGAACCTGCGCATGCACTGATCGATCGAAACCATGAGCAATGCGGCTCTTCTAAATGATTAGTTCTCTATCTACTATGTTGTGCAATCCCTCTAAATAGCTGCTCCGTCGTTTCCTGCAGTAAACTAAAACTGGCAAAAAAATGAGAATATCGAAGGTAAGATTAGTGCCGTCATCATCAAGGAACAATGATATTGAAGAGAAAATGCATGTAATTGGCGAAATTATCACGCATATTATCAACACGTTTTGGCGCGTTGCAAGAAAGACTTTCGGGTCTGTAACACGCAGATTGTTTACGCTTCCCACGAGCTTTCTTCTTTTGAAATCAGAAGAAAAAAATATCGACGACCGACAAGGTCGTTTTCTAAAAGCGATTAAGACTTCCATTATTGAGTGCAGATTAGTAAGCTAGGCTAGGTTACACACTGGGAAGGCTATTAAAAGGTTCTTTGTCCTTGCAGTTGAGATCGTATCGGATTTCGAGGCTTACGTTTGCACTATGCACGTGTCGACAGGGCATAAAGGAAAACCAGCATGTTGCAAATGGCTCATTAAGTAATTGGGCTAATTATTATTCTATTGTATTTGTGATGTCGCCAACAATGATTGCACCGACTGATCTATAGACGGATACAAGCAGACAAGCGCGCCTATACACATACGTACATAAACAGGCACACTGTCTTACACCCCCACACGCAACACAGATTCTGAAGGCGGCTATCGAGGTGGCTATCAGATTTGACTGATTCGACCGAGATTACACCTCTGACATCCTGATTTGGCTGAGATTACACCTGGCCAGGCTATCCGGCGTGGCTCCTCGCCTCCATTCAAAAGCGAATTATGCTAAAAGATTGCCGGCACATCAACTTCATCCTGCTAATAAACAAGCGCGGGTAAATTGGATGCCGATAACGAGTCATCAATATAATGACCCGCACTTCACCCACATCGAAATAATTCGGAGCAGATTCGGCAGAAACACTCATAGTGCGCTGTATATTGAGCGTAATGTTTGCAGCAGCCATCGAGTGGCGGCGTGGTCTAGGGGACTAATGCACTAGTCATAGTTGCCATCCACTGGGGTGTCGCCGGTTCGATCCCTGTTGTTGGTCGAATTTTCTTTGAGCGATGCTCCTTGAGTAGATGATAAACCATACACCGCTGAGAGTCAGCGGCCATGCTGCCACAGAAACTGTCGGGGAGAACCTAGATATCTTAACATGTCCGGCCATCGGGGCATTGAAGATACACCTCTGGTTAAGCTCCAAGCCAGGGGACGGAGGATAGTCTAGAATAAAAGACAACCTCTTTAAAAATACTTTTAATTCTAGCAGCTATCGAGAACGTCCATAGATCCTTAGCGTTTCGAGTGAGCTCTCTCTGCGTCGTTTGCTTTTTTTCTCTTCTGTACCTGTTGTTTGGCACCATATCGTGTTTGGAAACTTAACAATATAGGCAGGCGATATATATATATATATATATATATATATATATATATATATATTTATATATATGTAAGTGAAAAGCAGGGCGATTGTATAATCGCGTTTACCCTTGAAACTCCAAGGTCAACTAGGTCGATATCCGATGTATGACTTTAGGCTGTTGACTGTCCAGCATCTGCCACCTTGTCATTCTCTCTGAGTTCTCAAGTAAACGCATGCATATTCGAGTATATCAAGGAGAGAACATGTGGACGAAAACACGAAGAGGCAGAGGGCGAAAATGCAAAAGCAATTGTTCAATATGATGTGGCCAAGTTATTCGAACGGTTTCTGTGCGGTCGAATTTGCGAAACACGTACTGAATACTTACTTATTTTTTGGTCAAACAACAGCTTGCTAGGTGAGGCAAACTTTGGACAAATTGAGGCTCAAGTGATGGTTGAGCTCGAAAGACTGTTCCGTTTTGATCAACAGAAGTGAAAAGCAACAACGCCAACCGTATAGTAGTATCAGCCATAGTCGGCCCGAATGTCTGATAATTGCGGTCAGTCGCGACCGCGCAAATCGTATTCGTGGCGTACTAGCGAATAGCTAATTATAAACCCGCGTAATTCATCTTCTATCTATCTATCTATCGATAGAAAGTGATTGCCGAGGGCTAATTGCATGCTGTAACAGCAAGGGCACATAAACAAGCTAGTAATCTGTGATATACTATACAACTTCCTGCTCGCTGATGATGATAATTATTACCGAATATGGAAATAACTGAATCGTCAGAGCATCACCAGGACACACAGCAGCTGCATGGACAAAAAGACGAATTCGATGGAGGAAGTGTGCGAGAGTAAAAAGCAAACGAATAGCCGTTGGTTGCCGATGGTTCTCACTGTGTACTCACTGTCCCATACTGAACCGCACCACACAAGAGGAAATGTTGTTTTCGGCTTTCTTTTGGTTAAGGTTGTCACAGTTGTTAGCTTTACCGAGCAATATTATGACATAACTGCCAATAACTATATATGTACGAACGCATTCATAAACACACAACACACAGCCAGCAGCCCCGCGCTAACAAAGATTCGAACACACAAATATGACACAGTTTTATATGTACGTCTGCAGCTATTACACGGGCTAACTCTCAGTTCCGAGAAAGTTCAGATGTTTCCGAATGGAACCGCTATTCTTCTCTCAAACATCTGATGGTAGCGACGGTGATGAGGATGATACTGCATCTCATATGCATATATCGTTGTTTTGCGATTCTCGTAAACGCGTCTCTTTTTTTTGTTTTATTGCAGAAATCCTAGAAGCAGCACAACCTGGAGCCTTATCATAGCCGTTATCATCTCCTATCGAGCGACCGGCCAAACCAGAAGGACGAGGAAGTGCAGAGGCTGTAAAGTCCCCCAGGGCTTCCTCCAAGTTCATCAGGACGCCTTAGTTCATCAGGACCTAAGTTGCTAGGACCTTCAGGTTCGCCGGGACCTCCAGGTTCGCCAGGACCTCCAGGTTCGCCAGGACCTCTAGGTTTATTACGACGTTCAGGTTCGCCAGGACCTCCAAAATTACCAGAGCCTCTAAGTTCTTTACGACCTCTAAAATCACCAAGACCTCCGAGGTCACCAGAACTACGCGAGCAACAACGACAAAAGCAGACGCCAACAGCGGTTAGAATGGTTCACCTGTGTGCGGCGTGCCAACGCCAGGTCTACCCGACGGAGCAGCTGCGGGCGCTCGATCAGCGCTTCCATCGGGGCTGTTTCGTTGCAAAACATGCGGGCTTGCCCTTACGCTGCGCACGTTTATCTCGTGCGAAGGCGCTCCCTTCTGCAAAGCCACACGCACCACACTTTCGGTCGTCGGCCATCGTCGATACACCCGGCATGGCAGAGGTATGTATCACAAAGCGCTAAGCAGAGCCTGAACACCATATATATTTATATGTTATATATATATATATAAATATATATATATAAATATATATGATATATATACATAATAGATATATATACTATTACATGTATGCATATACTAGTGGCTGAAAAAGTTCGCAGCAATCGCCTGTCTATAGGTTCGAAAAGCTCATGCCGACTGTAGCGCCGGAGAGAGACGTTTTTCGGAAGCAACTAAAATAAATGGCACCGAAGTGAAATGTATATGACTGGCGAAGTTATCGCACGTGTCATCAACACTTCGACGCGTCGTAAGAGAAACTGTCAAGTGTGTGGCAGCGAATTGCGTTTGTAGCAGGTCGCGCAGCTGTAGCGCGTCAGTCCTTCCAGTGACAAAACGAGTGCCGTGCTATAATTAAAGCTTTTTTTAAGGTTTAGCTGTGCAGGAAATTACTAGGAACTAAAGTTCCAAATTGTCGAACATCCTCTCTATTCTTCGGATTTGACCCGGTGCCACTTAGCTGCTTGAAAACCTCGTGAAGTATCTTTCCGGAACGAGATATGAGAGCAACAATGGTTGAACTGCGGGGGGAACTATAATGACAAAAAAAAAACAAAATGTACGCCGTTTTTGCCCTTCTATGCATATATATCGGCTTACATTCTATGCTATGAACTATCGGATCCGCCTTGCGCCGAATATTTTGTTCGTCCGGACACCTTGCTCTCCAAGAGAAAACTTACAGAAAAAGTAAAGGAGCATCAGGCCGCACGATTGAAGTGGCAACAGAACGTCTGCTTTCTGGGAGACCACGAGTCAATCAAACATTTTTCAACCAATCACCTTTTCACGTGGCTCTTGCCGCATATATATATATATATATATATATTGTATATATATATATATATAGCGAGAGAGAGGGAGAGAGAGGGATGGAGGGTTATGGATAAGGAAGACAAAGATTTAATACCTGGAACAAACCGACGAAATCAGGATGTTAAGGAAGTAGTAACATATAGCACGGATGAAGCCTTTTAGCATATCTGTTTTAATCGATGAGGTAGCAAGCTGATACACACACAGCTATTTCTTGCAGGTGGGGAGTTGCCGACTCATGGATGTCTCACCTATCCATGACAGCATGTCGATTTAGATGTATACTTTTGCATATATATGTATATTGCACTGGTTTGTAAAAAAAACACGTATGAAATAATATTATATATATCTATAGCGATATTTGTGGATATGGAGCGAAAGTGCCACTGCAGTCCCTAACTCTTCTATTGTTTGTGGCCTTCTTTATCTCTTCGTCGGCTACAGGTGGCAGCAAAGAGTCAGCAGTTTGTGTCGCAGCACAATTATCAAAAGGACCTGGATGAAATGATTCGCGGCAGAGGTCTTTCGGTGAGTAATAAAATTACTATAACCTATTATTTATTTTAGGAATACATATATGTATATATATACATTTACTTTACTTAGTACTTTAGTACTTTACTTAGCACTTTAGTTGTCAGTAATGTACAAAATAAGCACTAAACATATCTACAACAAACAAAAAAAACTAACATAAACATTGCAACATGAAAACAAATCAGTTAGCAGGAAATTTTCACACAGCGTCATATGTTATTATATGGCACGAGACAATATACGTATGTATTTACACAAATATCTGAATCAAGTACATTTACACGCACTGTCACATTTTGCTAACTTCATTGGGGTGACAATGGCGATGGCTGCTCATCTAAAGCTGATTCTCTCTCTATTTAGATACGATGTACACGTAGACTCATCTATCATACATGCGCTCTCTACGAGCCGCATAAAGTTGTTGGCTGAGGGCCGATGCGACCTCTAGATGTTTATACTGCACAGCCAGTAATGTATACAGTAACCGGTCGCGGGTATCATTTGACTGACTAAGTTCGAGGAACCACCAAAGCCGCCACTATTTAGCAGGCTTTGCGTGCGTGTAGAATACGGACAATTCATTGCTGTTCAAGTTTGACTCACATTCAGTACGAAGTATGAACGCTTAAAAATGCATACCCTGTGTTGCAACCGCTGTGCGCAGGTTGCCGACGACATGGAGACGCTGCGGGTCAAGAAGATGGGCGAGGTCATATCGGACGTCGCCTATAACGGAACTCTCCGTCGAAAAAAGCATATGGATGAGAAGCGAAAAACCACCGAACTCGTGAAGAGAGAGCCAGCTACGTCATTCGGTTAGTGATCTGTTTTGGTTTATCGTCGATGGTCTGTCTGTCTGCCTCATTGAATCAGTCCAACATTTATTACCCATGTCTGTGAATGAAATCCTGAGCAGTTCAGCATTCTGCAGTAATCTGTTTTGGTTTATCGTCGATGATCTGCTTCATTGAATCAATCCAACATTTATTACCCATGTCTCTGAATGAAACCCTTAGCAGTTCAGAGAGCCTAATTTGCCGAACTGTCTCTGGTTGAGGTTCGTATGGGTGGCTCCGACTAGGGACTGTCTTCCATTCATTCCAACTTCATGAAGCGATTTCCAGGAACATATTAGGCAAAATTGCCATGTTGTTCAATCTCAATGTCGGCCGCACTATAAAATCCACCTCTCAAGAGGCATCTGCAATGAGCACGCAAGTTCATGTCGCCACCAGGGTAGCAGCTTTTTGCTTCAATGGTTGATTGGCGAGAAGCTATCGGATAACTGATTGCGTATGTAAATGTTTTTTTTTGATGTCATAAAAAATCTGCTCGAGGGAGTAAAATAAAATTGAGTATACAGTGAAGTTCTTTATATAATTATACAGCTAAACTGCAACCGCATCTCACGCTATGCTCCAGCAGAGCAGCAACCGGCTAGGCACCGACCTGTTGCTGCTTATCGAGTTTCGTAGTCCTCGAATGGATGGCGGTGGAGAATCTCATTGTTATTAACACTAGTGGTCCCACCTTCCACAGAGGTGGGCGCACCTCACGCATCGATCCAAAAGTGATGCGCCAAACAGAGGCTCCTGAAGCTAGTCGAAGGAAACAGAGTCCTCATTATGCCTATTGCCCAAAGGCAGCAGGGTAAAAACCGAACGGGAACGGTCAGCATCGGCCGCCTCAGGATGGACTGCATCCAGACGCGACGCCTTCTCACCAGGATCCGGCGGTGCACAGCCGCAGGGGAGGCGGCTCAGAAAATACTTCGTATCGGACGTGCTCCGTCTCCAGCGATATGTATTCCTGCGATTCAGCAGAAGAAGACGATATCAAGCACATTTTCAAAATATGCGCGGCGTTCACCGCAGACAGGACGAAGCTGTCGCGACTGTTAGAATGGGAACTCCCAGTAACATGTAAACAAATGGCGCAGGCACTCTCTCGTAAGACATCAAAAGCTGGAACATCATGAATTGAAGATTTTGCCGATATTATCAATAAACGAAAATATTTGGTGCCGGCTGCGAGGCGCGCTCTTCCCAGGCAACCCTAGGGGAGAAGTAGGAGTTGAAGAAGTATTAAAAGAGAGTTCATGCTCCTCGGTTCTTTCTGAAGCCAGGTTTTTAGTGGGTATTATCTCCACATCGAGTCCCACACTTTGGGAGTCCGTAAAAGCATTTTCCCTCACCCGACAAACAGTATGATGAGGATGAGCGGACTTTTAAAGATATACTTACGTCAAAATAGATATCAAGTGTTTGCAGCATTTGCATAGGCAGTTCCTGGTCGGTGGGGATGGGGAACACCTCGTTCTAAGTGTGTTGGAGTTCTACACTACCGGCCCACTTTCAGTTGACCTTTCTACATTTTCCAGTTACCCCATTATACAAACCTGGTTCCAGTTACCCCAGTTTTTTTGCACTTCCAGTTACCATTACACAAACCTGGTTCCAGTTATCCCAATGTTCTGCATCTCCAGTTACCCCATTACACACAGTGTGTTGGAGTTCCACACTACCGGCCCACTTTCAGATGAGCTTTCTGCATTTTCCAGTTACCCCATTACACAAAAAACGAGCGAAATGCTCAAGCTGTTCTTTTTGGGATGCTGCTACTTGCAAACGCTTGACTATTTTAACAGACAAAGTGGAGGGTATAGATAACCCCAATGCATGTGTACCCAAATGAATTGTCCCCTCTACGGTCATTGGCGGATTGTAGATGCTTGGATAAAGACCACGCTTCTTATTGTCTTGAAACTCTAATCTGGTCGCCTTTAGGTGCTATCTCGGACTACTGAGTAAGTTTTCCGGACTGCCTGACATCCCAGTATTTTATCGACTGCACCAGAAAATAACGATGTTACATGGTTCATATTCTGTTCTTCAGGCTCGCTGCTAATCGATAGGAAGACGATATATCTATACGCTCTGACCACTAGTTTGGCTACGTCACCGACTCTGGTGGGGTGTTTTTTTTAGGTACTACGGCTTTTCTGTACAACGCGCTGGATGGGCGACCAATCTCGCTGATAGACAACACCAGCGGAGGTCATGACGCGTTTCGCGAGATCGGTTCGATTTCCGACTTCGTTCCGTACTGCGACGAGCAGCCGATACACACGCTCACTCGATATGTGTCCGGAGACAGCCCTCACCGCTGGCAAAACCTCATCTACCACTCGAATGGTATGCGCAATAACAGCTGCAGCCTGAGCAGAACTATATATATATATATATATATATATATATATATATATATATATATATATATATATAGTCTTACTCAATTTATTTAACTCGTGACGGGGTTAACAATTGTCCCCATATATATATATATATATATATATATATATATATATATCCATATATATGTATTATATATAGTGATTTATTCGCTTGATAAGTGTGTGTACACATATCGCCCCTTTATATCAGGGCCGTATAACGTTGCAGCTTTAATTACCTCTATTGTACGCCCCCGTTTTTTCCCTTATGCCTTTTCTGCATTCTTGCCTAATCCTAGCGCCTCCCCCAATTCTAAATCCCTGGTCCCTCCCAATCGTTTACACTCCCTAACCAGATGATCTACGTTTCGTCTGTTCTCCCGGCTTATCCGACAAACCGTTGTTTCGAATTCTCGTGGCAGTTTCGTTGTACCTCTCGTGTCTAATATACCGGTTCTCGCATCCGCTAACAGCCAGCTGCCTCTTGTATTATACAGTATAACTATTCTACTCCACCCCTTTCCGATTTTGTATTCCCATATACATCCTTTAAACTAGTTTTCTGCATAAGTGCTGCCCACCACTTCTGAGTGTATTCTGCCTTTTCCCTACTTTAAATTTGTTGGACATAGTAGTGTCTAACCATTGTTTACTACTGAGTCCTATGCTTCTTGCCGCAAATTCCACCCTCCTGTACCATATATATATATATATATATATATATATATTACCAAGCGATGAACGACACAGGGTTGTTGTCTGAAATGTTTGTTACATATATTTACGCTAGGTGCGCAATTTACACACATACAAAACTTAGCGACTACAGCTGAGTCATTCATATCATCCCTCCAGTCAAATATATACATGAATGTATATATCATTTATAATAGTTGATCCTATTTGCTCGGCCTATACTGCAGGCAAAAGTCCCATATAGCCTTTCAATACAGCCGTAGAAACGAATTCAGGACCGGTTTTGTACGTTTACTAAGCAATACTAATAATATACTCCGATTTCGAAGCAATCATTACTTTCATAATTTGCAGATTTTGGTTAAAGTTGTTATAGATATCAATAAACATAAGATGGAAACATATATAATATATATATATATATATATATATATATATAATTTTTATTTGTATTCTATCTATAAATGTAATTCAATCATATACATATATCTATGGACGACGAGACAGGTTCACATCAGCGAGGAACGGGCACAAATAGCGTCGGCAGCACCCCCGATCCCTCTGAGACGTCGCCGACCCCGTCTCGACCTTCAAGCGTCCCTGTTGGTCGCGCCTTCCGTGCCGTCTACACCTATGAGGCCGTAGACAGTGATGAAGTCAGCTTTGATGAAGGCGACCTCCTCATTGGTAGGTGATCTCCTCCCTCATCTCACCCGCCCTGCGTATTTAATTTTCAGCATTATTCGTTCTAGCATTTACGTATAATACGTCAAGTCAAGCTGTTTATGTGAAACCCTCTGAAATGGGGCAATACAGTATTCGCCGGGGGAAGTATCAGTTAGCTAGTTATGATTTGCAAGTACTCGTTGACGTTCGCCCGGCAGGTGGCAGACTACTCGCGTTGTCTATACAGGGAGGTCCAGGGCAACGTGAAGAACGATGGATATGGAATTGTAGAGCTCATTGAAGCAAATCATTTTTCCAATGGAGCATGGTCTCTGAAAAGTCTTGTTTCGCTTGTGTGAGCGTGAAATTACTACACGAAGTGACAATGGTGTTTGTGCCCGACATAGAAACACACAATGTGCAATGCGAGACAATCACTGTCCTCCTATACAGAAACTAAGCACACCATGTGTTCGTGAGGAAATTGTTTGCTTCCTCCGAGAAGAACATATAACGCCGACCAGAAGATGCTGCATAGTCGTTTAGAACAGAATTCGCGTAAATGAAGTTATTTTATTAGCTTTCGCACCAAGTACCTCAAAATCATAACCTTACGATCATTACCACCTGCAGCGTTCAAGGCTGACACATTCAAGCAAACGCACATTTCATGACGAAAATGTTGGTACCAAACTTTTTTTGACTCAATAAATAAACGATGATCATGATATGATGCGCAACACCTCGCACGATACCAGGTTAACGCACAGGCTACAGGTTGGTATTAATTAAACGTCGTGTGGGCGTTGCCTTCGTATTGTGGCCTCGTTGCAGGATGTACCCCACTGCAGTCGGGCTGGACAACCTGTACCGTGCAGCGTACAGGCCGGCGTGGTCTGGCACCGGGAAACTATCTCGAACCTGTGTAACAGCAACGAAATACTAACGGCTCGGTCCATATAGATCTGTTGCTGCCACATGTTACTGTTGGGAGCAACAATCTTAGCAACAACCTGGCTGAATTTCGAGCAGTACTGCCAAAGAAGCAGCGCGTTGAGCAAAGACAGCTAACGAACGTGAAAGAACCTTCCGTTATGCACACGAACCGTCCTCACACCTGCCCCATCGCTATCGACTTACCTCACTGCGCCTAATATATCCGGCTAGCCTGCTAGTTCGTCTAGTGGTCCGAAGCGGCAATTCCTTTGACAGATAGTTCATTTGAAGTTGAATGTTCTTTAGTCTGCTCAAAACCCAATAGAGCTAACATAAAGAATAGCAGATAACTACTACTACTACTACTAAACGTATAACGGGGCTGACAAGTCCAACGACGCCACGCCATGTGATGATATGCCATATGTGAGACGAAATGTTATTGAGTTGATTAAGTTGTTTGTTTGTAGCTAGCATAACGCAACGCCCAATAGGATGACAAGCAGAAAGGGCAAATCGTAGAACAAAGGACACATCTGTACTGATGGTATGCTCACTGCGGGGAGCTGCACTCAGAAGAGCGATTATGTCATCTTTGTGTGCAAATGCCCCCGCCCCGCACAAAATATTACTGTTGAAACGTTACAGCTTCACAGCCTTGTCTTTGACCATTTCGCTGAAGCCTCCATATTTTGTAAAAATAAAAGGGTTAAGAAAAGCAAAACACAAACAGGAGCCACGAGAGCGACATAAGCAAACGATCATAAGCACAGCATACAAGATCGTCTACAAGATGACAGATGTGTAATTTAAATAAACTTGACGTATTTAAGTACAAAACCGCTATGCCTATTGTCGTTTTTACTATGAATCGCTATTGCCTTGTCCATATATATATATATATATATATATTCGTGTTTAAGTGGGCGAGGGGACTAGAAAACATTATGTACATAGAGAGAACGCAAACAACACCTGATATGGCGCAGTTTGGCCCATATTCCCTTGATCTTGTAATCCCGATCATATTGCAGAACTCCTAAGTTCGTGGACAGGAGTGGCGTTTGCATAAACCGCATACGGTACAAACGGAGTTGTGTACATTAGCATTCTTATCACTACTCCACCCGGGCAATGAATGCCTTCTGTGTGTCGAAAGAGAAAATCGAAGAGTATACCGACGACATACGAGTTTTGAATAACATTTATTTACACTTGTCGCCTCAAATAGTAATAGTAGTTGATGTTTCGCTAAAAGATCTCGAACCGTATTCGAAACCGAATCGACGCAATACTCGATCGAACTCATTCAGCCAAGGTTGTTGTCAGCTCTTATGGTGAAGTTCGCCGGCAAGGTACAACGACAGTTATGGCGTCCCCATTCCCCGAACACCTCAAACCAGTATTAATATTTTCCTCTTGTTTCGATTATTTGAACATGGGTGTCGTTTTGGGCCATCGTCGCTAGGGCCTTCTTCGGATACGGCGCCTGTATCGGTAGTGTTTGCTCTTGTATTCTTGTCTTCATACACACACACTCATATATATATATATATATATATATATATATATATACCCGTTCAACGCATATCCAGGCACATACACGGTATATCATAAACGATCGAATAAAAAAGCAGATACAAATTTTTAGTAAAATAAAATCAGACAACGGCGTGTACTACGCGCACGTAACGCGCCCATTCTCCTGCCGACTGCAGCGTTGGGCGTCACAAACAAAATAACTGTCACCATTCGAGCTTGAGTCCACCTCGAAAAAAGTATAGCCATGCCAGTCGTCATTCAAGCATTAACGTGCCGTCGACTGACCACTGTCCCTGGTGTAAACGGCTTAGGTTATGACCACATTGGACTTCTTAGCTGACGCCGTTGAAGCTTTCTGGGCTTCGTAGATGGCTTCCGTTGTCGCATAAAGACCACTATACTACTACAGTAACAATTGCTATCCTCATCATTAAGAATAACATAGTAATTATAATAGGCATAGCTATCATCATTATTGTTGTTGTTGTTGTTGTTCTTGTTTTCGCTAGCGTCGCCGCTGCCATTGTCTCATGACCGTTGGACAACGCCGCACCGTCTGTGACTATTCGGCGAAATTTTCAAGGTGCTTTCTGTCTAACGAGAAGGAGGAAAT
This sequence comes from Dermanyssus gallinae, assembly GCA_003439945.1. NCBI lineage: Eukaryota > Metazoa > Arthropoda > Arachnida > Mesostigmata > Dermanyssidae > Dermanyssus > Dermanyssus gallinae. The sequence goes on along the minus strand of QVRM01001748.1, from coordinate 232,300 downwards.
TTGTCGTCTCACCACGAGACCATGTGATGCAACTGAACGAGCTCAAGAAAATATTCTCTAACCAATACATACAATCCCAGACACGAACGCTAGTGAATTCTTGTGAGGTCTTCCACCAGCTTTGTGAGGTCTTCGGGAGTCGCGGGCCGTTTGGTGCCTTCCTCGTCGATTGTGATGCCTTGGGCTACCTGCCGCAGCGCCTCCTTGGGCAGATCCAATAGCTGTTCAATAAGGTCGCCATCAATAAAACCAACCGCCGGCTCCATCTGCAAAAAAAAAGGGAGACATATGTTACGAAGACACTATTTTAAAGGCGCATGGACCCAACAAACGCTAAAGTTCTATCAATATCAATTTAAATAATCTTACCCATAACGATATATATATTTATTTATATTTATGTATACAAGAGTGAGGGTCAAACCTCACACATGTATATATATATATATATATATATTTATATATATGTAAGCATATATTTATTTAACTCATAATGGGATGTAAATAATTGCCCCCTAGTGAGAGCTATATATATATATATATATATATAAATATCCATATCTAAATATATATACTATTCAGTTTCCCCGCCGTCAAGCGCACGCCTGAAAAAAAACGTTATTTTCGGGAACCACCAAACATTTTTAACAACATTATTATACTACGAAATATATACATATGTACGTGTATCGTTAATACCACCACTATTATTACTGCTACTGCGCATGACCTACCCGCCTATTGATTGCCGACTCTATAGGAAATGTCTGTCAACATACAATCTCTATACTTATCAAACGGAAATCAAACAAAGACAAACTGCCGGGACAGACATCCGCGCTAACCCGCCGTCAGAGAAAATCACACATGGACGGACCTTTCGTTCAGCCTGGAACGTTCGCCAGAAGCTGTGCTCAATTTTTCCGACTGATTTAATCGTCTTGGCGAGGTTTGTCTGCACGTCGTTGAGCAGCTGGTACAGCTCCTGCTTGATGGGTACGAGCACACCGACTGTGCCGTGTACGCTGCCATAGAGGAAGCTCTTGTTGAGTGGCAGCGGCACGTCGCCTGGCTGAGCCATCACCAGGCTTCCCTTTGTGATGACGTTGACCATCTCGCCGAGATGAAACTGGGCCACTTCGTTCATGTGCGGCCGGACATCATCGTTTGCCGACGGGTCTCGCTTGCACACGTAAAGGTTCATGTTCGTCTCGGCGCCAAGAAACGTGTCCCCGTCGAGGATCTCCACGGCGGTCGTCCAGTTCGTCTGTGCGGTAGCAGAACGGACGGTTGTCAGCAAGAAAAATAAATGAAAAAAGAAAAGGAGAAAGAGAGAGAGAGTTAGGCAAAGGAAGAAGAAAACCCAAGTATAGCACGTGCAGACAAGTAACAAATTTGAACCTAGTAGTAGTAGTAGTAGTAGCAGTAGTGATAGTAATAAAATGGTTCACCGATTAAAGGCAGCGACACCAAAGGCACAGGGTCTTGATTAACGACCGTCTGCAGTCATCCAAACCCACTGGCGCTCGCCAAACTGCCAAGAAAAAACAATGATAATAATGATAATAATAAATGTGTAAGTATATACTATAAAATGCGAAAAAGCAGGTGGCACAAAACAAAGTGGCACAAGACATCGGCGGCAGCTCAAATGTTCCCGCCAAGCTCATTGGTTCGAACGTCTCATATGCGTCTACCGTCACCCGTACTGTTGGTAGACAAAACTAACAGCAACAACAATGCCAGAGACAACAGAGACACCGAGGACAGAAACCGCAGCAGCAGTCGAAGCAGACGCCTCTTACAGACGTCGCCAAGAGTGTTGTTGATCTTGGTCAACAGCGCCAACAACGGCGGGAGGAGAGAGAGCGGTTGAGCGGCAGCAACAACAGCGGGAGAAACTGGAGAAGAAAGAGAAGCCGGCGCCGCCAGTAGAAAGTGACGTCACGAGTCCGTTGCAGCCGCGCAACCAGGCTGTAGAGACAATGGACTGTACAGAGACAGCCCAGGAAGATCAGCTGGACAATGAAGGCTTCCAGCTGGTGGATAGACGAAACAAAAAGAAGAGGAAGCTCGCGAGTGATAGTGGCGGATCAGCCAGCAACAGCCCGGAGAAGCAGGATGGACGCCTGGGGCCGAGGCAGGGCGATCTCTGCCAAAATACACAAGCGAACGACAGTGGAAAAACGCAAAACTAGCGCAATAAGGAAGCACCGTCCTCTTCGAGCAGGAAGTGCAGTCGTAGACTTAGCTAATGAGCTAACACTGTGTGACAACCAGTGTGCTGCCTATGAAGGCTCTCCGTTTGGAGGGCTTCAGCCGAACAACGTCGGCAGAACAACTGCGTGGTTGGCTAACCGGGAGACATACTGTAGTGCGTGCTATTTGGAAACTCAAAGTTTCCCGGCCGGACTCCGTCTTCTGCGTGGCCTTCAGTGATGATGATTTTAGTAAAGTTTCGAGGAGCGCCTTCTGGCCGAAAGGCGTGCGTTTCCGGCGCTGGCTGGGGGCTCCGCCGGTCCAGACTAGGGTATGCGAAGAGTTTACTGACGGGCATGGTTTAACAGCTAGACAGCAAGGACGCCTTCTGCCGATGCGATCAGTGCTGGTCTAGCGGAACTGAACCTCCCGCTACCCACTCTGGTCAGCGGCGACTTCAACTGTCGTATTGATCGTGGCGCCACCGATAGGAAAGGTGATGGGCTTCTTAAGCTTCTAGAGAACAGAGGGCGTCTCTGTGTGTGCCTGGCCAGGGGCGCGCCCCGCGTCGGCAGCCGACTTGCGTGTATTGACGCGCGAATTGCGGCTGCTGAGATCAACTTCTGACATTGAACAAAGCAACCACGCTTTGGAGGCCACTGTCAAGGCGGCTGTAGTCAAGAAGAAGTACAGACAAAGACGGGCGCGGCCCTGGTTTACACAGGCCTGCTACTTAAAACGTCGAGAAGTCTTGGGGCTCCTGCGCCGAGCACGGGCTCTACACCCCGACCCCCAGATAGTTGCTGATCGTAGGGCGCTCTATGGCCGACATAGAGCAACCTACAAGAAACTGCTTGTGGAGAGTAAGCGCCGGTATGATGAAGAGGAGGAGTTTCGCTTGCTTGAGAGAGCAGAGCGCAAACCCCATGTCTACACTGTTCGCCGGCTGAACAAAAGCATGCATAGCATGACAAAGGAACAGTTGCGGCAGCACTTTACTGCCCTTCTGCTCGATGCTAACGCATTTGCGCTTAACCCAGTTGTTGAGCAACCACTCACTCTGGAGCAGCACGAAATGAATTCGGCGTTTACGGTGGAGGAAGTTGTGCAGATCTTGCGCGGGTTACCCAAGAAAAAGAGTAGTGGTCCTGATGGGATCTATTACGAACATTGGGCTGAGTCGTCCGATGTTTTAGCAGAGGAGCTATGTAAGCTGTTAAATCAGATTCTCAGCGGGGGACACATACCCCCTGCCTCCGGAGCAATTCGGATTCAGGAAGGGTCGAGGTACACAGGACGCGATCCACGTACTCCAGTTGGAAGTTGAACGGGTGTTGGCTGTGCCTGGGGGTCACTTGTACGCCGTCCTTATTGATTGTGTCAAGGCCTTCGACATAAAAGGTGTCGAGCGGCTATTACTTCTATTCACACAGAGGTGAGAGACCCTCGACGGCTGTCTTTGAGTGTATTTTGAGCTTAAGATTGTGCCCATGTTGAGCTACAGCCTTGGCAGGGTGTGGGGCCATCTTTCAGCGGCAAATTTTGCGCAGCTAGAAAGATGCTTCACAATATATATGAAGCGGGTCCTTTGCTTACCCCGGACGGCAATAAGCCGCTTCGTGTACCTGCTAGCTGGTTGCGGGCCGGCACTAGAAACAATCAGAGTCAGGCTTAGGTCACCTATTACAGGACCACTTCAGCAATTTTTGTTGGAGTAGCAGGGAAAAGTGACCGAGGCCTCGGCAGAGGTAGCGCAATTGGATGTGTACCTCGCCAGGGAGCTTTAGGATGGAACGGCGTGCACTAGCCGGCACGTGTACACAATATATGTATGTGCATGGCTATCATCACTTGTTATGTTCGACCCAAGGATTTCACCAAGTTGGCGATCAATGTCGTTGCCGGTTCTGCTCGCAGATATGTGCTAAATACCACGCAGCGAGCGGCCAGAAGCATCGGCGGTCTTTGCACTTTTTCGCCCGGTGGGACGGTTGCTGAAGTGTTCAAGTTGTATAAAATGAAATGCAATGTTATTGCGAAATAAACAATATATATATACAAATATGTAAAATGCAAGCACTTAAAATAAACTACAAACATCAAATTCAAACGGAAATCACCGGCTATTACCATTTCCAACAATCGGAAGCATGCACTTGCTGTTTGTTGTAGACTATAACACTAACACGACAGTGTTAACAGCGAGCATTTTCCACTCACAGACGACAAAACTGAAAGACGAACCTGGTAGTCGCGGCCCAATTCCTCGAGTGAAGTGATGCTCGAGTTGAAGTAGAGCAGCGTCAGCGATCTCATGAGGTCTCCGACAAGCACGTAGTTGCCCTGACACTTCAGGTGGAGCGAAATTATGTTGTGAAAGTGGGTGCACTCGCTCTGCAGGTCTTTCTCAGAGTTCCACGAGTAGATGCGAACCGTCGAATTAATGGACACGAGTAGACGTTGTTGAAACTCCCGGATACAGTACGGTGCGCCGGACGCCTCCCGTTCGGCGATCAACTCGAGCCGGTTGTCGTGCCAGCGGAGAACGATAAGTCGACCGATTTTCGGATCCGACTCTTCGGCATTGACGAACGCCGTGCCTACCACATAGTAAGGATGTGGGTCGTTCCCAAGGCGTGCGGAGCAGATGGACACTCCAAACTCGTTCGGACAGAACTGCATCGCATGCAGCACCTATGGATGGACATTCGTTGTTAGATATTGATATATATATATATATCATTGTAAACATCCGTACAAACAACTGGGGCAGGGAGATCGAGCAAAGCGATCTTGCGACAAAAACGACCACAGATACAACAAAAGCAGGTGTTCGTTAAGAGACAAAGAGCTAATAACCTCGAAAGTATTCTGATCCAGAATGAGCAACGAATAGGTTTCGTCGCAGCTCGATGCCCGATGAAGACCGCTGGCGCTTGATGAAGTCCCGCTTGAAGCTCCCGCACCGCCCTCTCCACGTTCACCTCCGCTCGTCTGATGGCCGTAGCTGTGAATTGCGACAATAATAACAACCAATTTGCGAATATCGTAAATCAGTAATTTAATCCAGCAATATCAGCCGCCTTACCTATACGCCTAGGTCTAAAATACTATATTTTTATATTCATACGTGCACCCAGACCGGCCACTCCTAAATTGGTTTTCATGGTTCCCAATTTAGACAAGGTGAATGCCGGAGTGGATTAGAAATCGACCATGATCGAAAAAAAACGGGGAGCACAGATGTCTCAATAAAAAGAGATGGTGCATTACCATCCACTTCATTTTTTTAGACACAAGCTATCGCAAACTAGAAAGGCTCCTGATATCACCTTTATATCACATCATTATTTCTCTTAGAACTCAAGCATTGTAAGATGCAATTCTGATAGTAAACCACGTTGGCAAGCAATCCATACACATAGAAATAATCAGAAGGCACTCTCATCAAGAAAAACTGTGTCAAATGACCGCAATCTATCGTCGACATATTTTCGTTTATCAGAGAAATTAAACAAGTCTTCATCTTACAAGGACAAAAGAGGATAGACTTACGTGAAGTCTTTTTGCCAACTATAAGCAGAAACTTGTGACTTGTTGGGCGCGTCGAGGCTGGCACAGCGGAAACCGCCCGGCCCGGCGTTGGCAGACAGCATTTCAGACCGACACACGAGCACTCCAAACGTACCCGTATCCTCCTAAAAATCCAAACGCATAACCATCGATATCAGGCTGGTCAATCTATCTTAACATAACGTACCAGATAGATTATATTATAGTATAGATTATATATAGATTAACTCCACACTAAAGTTCACATTACAGTGTTACGAAAGTAACGTTGTACGTCGACATATTAAGGTATATAGAGATAGATAGAGAAATAGGAGTAAAGATAATTGGTATAGACGAGGTTTCCGTCTCTACATCGCGTCTTTTTATGTACTTGATAAATTAATTGTTAAGTTTACAACACAATAAGAAGAGAGAACGCTCGATAAATAGCAAGCCGACTGTCTCCAGATACATACCTGGTAGGCGATGCGTTTCGGCGATTCTCCGAGATGAACCGTACGAATATGCAACTTCTGAATTGCGTCAATAGTTCCGATCACAAACTCGTCCTCGGATGCCAAGGCCAGCGAATCCGGAAACGCCTCTGAGCTGAAGGAACACATGTGTTTCACCTCACGAAGGTAACCTGCTCCCGGATCGCCCCAAATTACAAACCGTTTTAGTATGTGTCTCACTTTTGCTAAGTGGTTGTTTAATGAATGTCTCTCAGGCCAAATATATATATATATATATATATGATGGAGGCCATGAAGTTTAGAAGAGCGGGCGTTAGTCTGCTAACGATGCACTTCGTTTGGCCGGTTTTGACCTTCCCTACGTAGTAAGTTTCCCTACTTGGGACTGCTTCTAACGTCGAACGGCCGATGTTTCCTGCAGCATATCAAGGATAGATGCAGAAAGGCGCTATAGCAATGACTACAATTAGAAAGCCGCAGCTGCTGTCCATCCCAACGGCCATCTGAGACTGTTCGATCTAACGATTGCTCCAATGGCCCCGACTACGGCATCGAAATCATAATGGAACGATCTCACCCCAGCCAGCCTTGAGCATCTATATATATTATATTAATATATACTTATATTATATATCTTGGGTTTGCGACACCGGGACGGATGCGAGGCCGCAGTGAATTCGACTCGGTCTTTTTTTGGGTCACGCTCTGAAGCTACCCTTGTGGTCAAGCTTGACTTCAGGAACGCCTTCAACAGTATTCGAAGGGACCATTTGTTGAGTGCGGTGAAAGTTTGGGCCCCGAGTATGTTCCACCAGGTGTATCGTCAGCGCAGGTAGGCGAGCAAGACACCAAGCCCTGAATGAAACCTTCAGTCGAGCTTTACGATCCAGTGGTCTGCCGTGCGTCCTTGGCGGCAAGAGACCTGACGGCTGACCTTAACTCCGTTTGAGAGCGGATGCATGCTGGTTTGGGACGCGACAGTTACTGGCTCATTAGCCCCTTCAAGTGGTAAGTGCTGGCGCAGCCCGGGATAGTCATGCTTAGGCTCTCGCCGAGGCAGGCAAGGTTAGAAAGTACCAGAACATCGGGTATCCGTACAGGTTTTACCCCCTTGCCTTCGAGACCCTTGGCGGGCCCGGTCCATTCACTCGAAAGTTTGCTACAAAAGGTCGGGAAACCTAGCCAGCGGAGACAAACGAGCGGGTGATTTTCTCAGACAGCGCCTGTCGCTGGATCTGTAACGGGGCAATGCGGCCTCGGTTCGGGGCACTCTCCAGGAATGGCTGGTGCCTACACTGGACCCCCCATAACGTTGCACACGTTTGCAGGGACCATATTTCCTACCCTGGATGATTGATTACATTGAATAAATTAATAAATAATATATATGAAAAAAAATATATATATATATAAATAGAATTCAAGTAAATCAGGAATACTCAAGCAGAACAACGCGCTTGCATCGGTCAGGGTATCACCCTTAGGACAGTGCGACACTTATTTTATATTTAAAAACAATTGTTGAACAAGATTGGAGTGATCCGCTACTAACCTTGCTAAACACCAGTTTCGAGTTGGATGAGTAGATTACTGTTGGCCGGTCCGAGCAGGCGAACACGCTCCACGTTCTCTCGCGAGATCTGAAGAAAGCGAACCACATAACCATCGACATCAGGCTGGTCAAGTATATCGACACTGAGTAGAGAAATCTGCGCTATTACAAATCTGCGCCTTGTTATCCGAGTAATCACAAGGTCACATATTATGTATCCACCCGTCAATGTGTCAAATTATGCTAATAAGGACGCAGCATCTTTATTCACATATATTTTTTAACCAAGTCTTTAGTCTATTTTTTATATACGAACCTGAATTTTCGCAATGTCGTTGGCTGAGTGCCAAGTGTAACCCTTTTCTGTCGCGAAAGCTGGCCGTTGTCGTCGACAGTAAAGTAAAATAGTGAACCATCCGCTAAACTGCATAGCAGACAATCCATCTGTCCCTCGAACGTAATCTTCAACACCGACCGCGGAATGACATCCTTTGGAAGATCCTGACGGTACACCTATATATGCGTATACACATAGACATATTAAGCCTTACGAATATAAAGCGACAAAACTTGAAGAAAAGTTACTCAATTTGCATTCTTATACTTACTAAGGCACATACAAAAGCTCGAGAGAGAGAGCTGATTCTACAATTGACAGTAACATGGGCCCAAATATATATACACTTGAGTAGTGTGTACATATATATATATATATATATATATATATATATATTATATTCGAGTAGTGTGCCAACAACTTGAGCACCAATCCAGAAGCCAAAGATTAGCGCTTGTTTGTTGCTAAGAGAAAATCAGTATACTGCATGCATTTTTAACAAACCTCTTCTAGATCAGGCAGATAAAGCATGTGGATGGAGACGTCTGTCCAAAGGCCAACGGCTAACCAGTCCGTCCGATCGCCTTCCTTGTCCAGCGGGTTAACGTCCAAACAGGCAATCTCGTGCTCTAAGGTTCGTCGACGAACCTCCTTCACACTGAAACATCAAGCAGCAGCACCAAACAAGGCACAGAATTTAATACAAAATGCAACCTACTCTACTAATTGTAACTTTCAGGCAGTGTATCGTGGGGGTAAAGGTATATAATAAAGGTATATAAGTTACTAATGTCGAAGTTTCCATGATATATATATATATATAATATATATATTATATATATATATATACTCATCAGAGCCACGGGACCCGCAAAATCCGAACCCTTAATCGAACGAGATGAGATGCCGCGTCACAATATGTTTTAGCCACGTTCCGTTGACGACGACAACGCTCTTTTCTTAACTTAGTTGAATTCAGTGACCAAGTTCTCTAGCCACCGATGTTCGTCAACTTGGATGCGTCACATATCGAGTTTCATGATGTATTTATATTCACGCACAGAATTATATATATATATATATATATATATATATATATATATATATATATATATATATATATATATATATTGAGATGTAACGGCAAAAGTGCACAAACCTGCCCTCCAGGATTTCCAGATAGACGAGTTCGTTTTGCAGAGCGAGAGCTATCTGCCGGTCGTTACATGCACGCTGTGTAATCAGTTGGCCTTCAGGGGCACGCCATTCGAAAACCTTGCTTTTGGTAGCCACAGATATAAGGTTGACTTGGCGATCGGTAATTTGTACCACCTGGCAAAATAATCCCGAACAATATATCAATTATTCGATATCACAATTCGTAAGCTCGTTGAACTTACAATATATATATATATATATATATATATATATAAAGTAGTTACCTGATCTGCGATGACATTTCGAGCGCAAAAGGTTTGACTATCCCTGTCAAACGCCTCAGGAAGGGAAATCTGTAACGCAGATCCGTTTCGTTGTGTTATTCAATGCTAAGACCAATATTAACTACAAAGACAAATATAATTAGGATATACGTCCACACTATTGAAGCTATTTAGTCGCAGTATACTCAAAACGTCACCAATTACGTAACACGACAGAACTAAAGTGGCGTAGTTTATGGTTTTGATACGGCAAGCAAACCAGCCAACAGCTTTCGCTCTATATAAGAAGAATAATAATAATAATAATAAATCATAAATAATCATGAATATATATATGCATGGCTGGGTCGCAATATTGGCGTCACGGCAACTGATCCACTACCATATCGTCATTGTGTACTGGGTAACTCACCTGCTCGAGTTCGTCCGCTGAGCTACAGCTGAATACACGAGTTTGACCGACGAATGAAAGAACAAGTGTGTCCTCCTTCTGGATGCCCGATGAAGTATCGGCACTCTCCTCGTTCGTCCGCATATGCGATTCGGGACCGCCCCCGTCGCCGCCGCCCGGCGGGGTGGCCGATTGTGAGGTCGTCTGTAGACGCAAAGGCCAAATGCCTTTGATGCCGCTGAGCTCGACGGATGCCAACTCATGGATTCCAATGCCATTTCGAATGATTCGCAGCGAGCCGCAAACTCCGGAGCCGGAACACGTTACCAATTGCCCTTGGCCCTGCCGAAAAAACGATGCGTGCATACATGCAAACACGTACGAACAATCATACATTATTTATATATTATTGAAACGCGAACTACTAGGTGCCGCGCGGAAAGACCACTACGCGAGGCGGTCGGGTATCGCTGGATAGTGGACTAGTAGTAGTGAATCGCGATACATTGTATTTCGAACGGGCGACCGCCTCGCTAGACGACAACTATGACCATGAATAGAAAGATGATGAATCATACCGCTGAGATTTAGCGACCATACTGCCACAAGGGCTCTTGGAAAACCTTAGATATTTTAATAGATAAGCTTATGCTACCGCACATGCATATTCAGGTATACATGTCAAGTAGATAATGAATCCGTTCCTCTCATATCAAGCCTGATAGGGTTAGATGAAAGGCGCCATAGAAACTGCATAAAATGTGGCACATTTTTATTGAGGTGCACAAACAAATTACCTGTTTTTCAAGATCAACAACAACCATGTCGATAATAGGTCCGAGGTTGGTGTAGCTCTCAAGCACTTCAACAAATGGTGCCTGAGGCCGAATTCGCACAAGCTGGCTATCGCCGAGGCGCGAACCCACGAATACGACGCCATTATCCAGGTACGAAAGACACTCAGCCATTGACACGTCACCCAAAAGCTCAAGGGACAGCTCCGTAACACGTTTGCCCTCTCGATGCAGAACGAGAATAAAGATTCGGCCACAGATTCCGCCCAGGATGTACCTAGGCACGAGCAGCGCCACGACGCATTACACCAAATAAGACGAAAGACACTCTATTAGGAATTAGCACAAAGTAAAACGTATATGATGCAGATGAATGATCATACCAGAAAAATCCGTCTTTTTACACACAGCAAACAAGCGTATAATAGCGCGTCTGTTTATGTCACTTTGTGTTTCATGATTATTCCACATTCACTGGCCAAATATATACTTATGTGGTTCCATATACGTTTGAATTAATTTTTGTGATTGCGCATCGTTTGAATATTTGTATTGATTCTTTATTGAGCATTCATTTAAGGGCTCAATAACTGTAGAGATACAAACGTATTCTGCCCAGAGAGTGCATATTTGGATGGCAATACCTGTTGGTGTCAATTTTGCAATGGCAAAGCATTGTCGTTGAACGCATTAGTGTTGGAGCGACAGCAACATAGTCGGAGCCCCAATGGTAGACGATTGTCTCACCTCCAACTGAAAACAAAAATAAGGTTAACCGTTAAATTTATTGCCAATAGATCATCACTGTACTGCGCTGCTGAGATGCTGCAGCCAACTCCTCCGTGGGAAGCCGTGCTCCTGAAAGCATTGAAAACATCGTCGCTCCAATACGTTCGCCTGTCTTTCTGCAAAGATAACACAATTGGTGCCGTCTAGCATGGCACGACAGACAACCGAACCACTTTTCCAGAGTCTCAGACGTTGAATCAACATATACATACAGCACGCGTTTTGCAATGTGGCTCACGTTTCTGCCGAGTTTGAGTTGCTCAATCGTAGCTTGGACTGCACCGTGTAAAACAGTGCAGTAAAATAGAGCAGAGAATCGGTCCTCGTGCTGTCTCGCGCACGCACCTTATATATATACATATACCTTACATTTCATATATATATATATATATATATATATATATATATATATATATATATATATATATATATATATTTATATATGAAATGTGAGGTACACAGATAATTTAAGACGGCCAGATCAACGGAAAAGCGAAACTTACCTATTACAACACCACAGTCGGCGTCGTCTACAGGAATGAGCATTTCAGCTTCGCAGTCAAGGTTGCGCTGCGACCACGGCCCCTTCACAAGCTCCTTCTCCCTAAAAGAAAGTACTTAGGATTGAGACTGCGGCGCAACTACACAGCTACCACAAGTTCCGCATTTCTTGAGATTTCCCATCCGTCGGCACGACGTCGCGTGATCTAGCTATGCAGGGATCTTGGCGGATACCTTTGGTTTCGTCGTCTCAAGTCCTAATAACCCTCTGCGTCTCCCGAATGATATTTTAACTGCTAGCCTCAGTCCTGAGAAAAACTCGTGATCACTCAGCTTGGCCGTGTTTCTTTCTGTAACTCTTTTCGGTTTCATGCGACACTTCACAGAGTAGTTAAAAGTCTTCATGCCTGTAAGTCCCCCCCAATGTCTGGTAGGCAGCATTCCCACTTTGCCCGCCCTAGGCAGATTCAACAGTGCAACAATCATTGTTGTCGATGCATGTTTTCTCTGCGCGGTCCAGCTGTTCTGAACTCTTAACGTATTTACGTCTTAAGACCTATTTACGCCTTTATAAGATATTATCGCATCCGGGTGTCCGATGTTCCCTTCTCTCTATTTCTTTAATAGAACTGTCTAAGACATGCCTCAGGTACCCGTCTTCACGCCTCTCAATTCGTCGCGCGTTCCTCCTAAGGCCTTCCGTCTTCTGCTATCGTGTTTTTTTTTTGTATTACGATATCTTCATTACCGCCACTGCGGTATACGTGGTCTGAGTCTTAGCAGCTTTCACCCTGGCTGGGTACGTTAAATTGATTTGTACGTGCTTCCCTTTTCTCAAACGTACTCCATTACAGTTTGGGTACGCATATATATATATATATATATATATAGGGCGCATACCGAAGTGAAATAACGTGCGTTCTCATGTGGCGCGTTTGCTGTTCTTCGTGGATGACAGCCAGCGTCGGTTGATCAGCGTGGGCGGCCGCTGCAGAGCGAGCTCCGCTTGTGCCGCCCACACCTGACGGGCCCGCCATGGAACTGCTAGCCGGTGTGGGCAGAAGACACATGTCGACAATTTGCGACTCCTCCATTCGAATGTTGTACGAGCGCAGCTCACGCGCCTCGCGGTTTAGCGGAATCACCTTCACACGCGGCAGACAAACAAACAGACAAACGGCAGAACGGCATTGGTAAAAAGCTTCTACACTGCTCGCAGTACGGATTGCAGACGGTCCTTCGTTCCCGGCTCTGAACAAACGAACGATACTTACATTTTTTTACAAATATAAGTGCGTTTTATTAATAACATGTGCGATGACCATAACTTCATTTGTTTTTCCGTAGAGGCTAATGCCCGTGTACGGTTTTGTACTGAGTAGGCACTTAGGCTGTAGATTTATCTGCACTAATCAGCTCTTCCTCATATATCTCCGAATGATATATGAGGTAAAACAGTAAACGCCTAGTGCAACTCTGAGGCAACTATGGGTTTCTCTGTATGGTAGCGAAAGATTTCTTCGTTAAATAACAACGCTTTCCTCCTTTAACACTCATGTTATAGAGTTGAGGAAAGTTTCAAATATACATTGCAGTAGAATTATGGTGATGGAAGGATGTTTATTTGAACTAACTACAATTTTATTGATGGCGATTTAAAACCCGTACGGTAGACGTTTTGAATGCCGTTATAGATAGGATAGAATAGAACGACGTGTATCATTTAGACCCTCGCCGAGCGTGACACTTGACTCCTAGTGGCTGGTGTGATCTGCCGGGATAATACCCAACAAAGATTTTCTCACCCTTAAATATCACACTTTCCTATTCGCCGGCACTGCTGTGAGCAATACCTCGAGTTGAACTACCATCGCTACTAACTCTAATTCATCTAAGTATCGTAGGTGAATTCTACGATTGAGGGCTACATGACAATTTGAATCCAACATACAAGCTATTTTGCCACTGGTTGCAACTGAAAACGCAAAACCAGGATAGACTGTCGCACTAGAAGCGCATGTATCGCTGAAACGTAAAAAGTCAAATCAAAGATAATCTATCTTTGATTTGACTTTATGACGATGAAAGAAAAAGAAACATTTTCACATTAAGAAGAACGCCGCACACCGAATTGAATAAGGCTAAGAACGCGGAAGACCAAGGCGGAGAGATACAAGCAGCAAGTCCTAAAAGTCAGTAAAACCCACTACCTTGAGTAGACCGTCGTAAAGTCGAAGAGCGATGAGCCGAGCTCGCGGCTGGTCAATAACGACGAGATTTCCGGCCTCTGACGCTCGGGCATACTGGTCCACAACGCAGCCGTGAGCGCGGGTGATGACTTCGAAAACATCGGCCTGTTCCTCGCTAACGATCTCGACGATGGCCACGTTGTACTTGTCCGTGAGAAAGAACAGCAGATCCTTCTGGTCGCCCGGATATCGCAGCTTCTTCATCACCGATATGCGGCCATTGATGTTCACCTGAATGGCACGTCCACACACACACACACACACGAATAGATTAAGTGCAATTAATTCAGTACAATTTCATAGATTAATAATTATAAGTTCAATATATATATATATATATATATATATATATATATATATATATAACGTAACGACGCCATGTATATATGCATATACGGAAACGGCTTACCTCTTTTATCGGTCTAAGACCGTCTGCGGTAATAGTGAAAATTTCTAGACGTGTGTTCTTAGCCACAATCAGGTTTCGCTCGGTTGGAGACGTAAAGTTTCCTGAAAATAGAGATACAAATGCAAGCACGCATATGATTACAGGTGGCTCAGTGACAAACCAAACACCATCAGTTTGCAATTTTCAATTTTCCACAAAATTCTCCATTAAATCCGCTGGTAACGATATACGCGACTATAGAATCAACCCAATGGGTAGTAAAAGCACAGATTGCCAAATAAAATTGCCAAATACTTAATTTCGCAAATCATTTAATAGTAGGCTTTTAGTTGCTTTTAGTTAAACAATGTTGTTAGGTCGTTAATGTCTATTGACTTCCCTTGTTTATGTAGTTGAACGTGCCATTGTAAAATTTCAACGATTTACGTATTCGGTATTAAATATCTGTTTAATTGAATTTCCCGAATAAGCATCACGTGAACAAGACACTTAATAATATACATGCGCTTCGGAGCGCGTGTATCTAGTACCAAACACGTAATGAAATCCTGACGTGCCATGTCAAGCGAGCTTTATATATATATATATATATATTTTCACTTGGTGTATCAAAGTTCATGTTTGTCATTTACTGTGCACTTCGTCGTTTTCGGCACATGGCACGAGAACGCGCATTGGCAGAGCAACCGCGTGGACAAAACCAGAGGAGGTGTGCTATTGGAGGATTTATTAGGGCAAACCTCGCAAGATCAACTGGTTTTCTCCATTTTGGCGCTCAGTATCATATTGGTCTAATAAAAGACAAAAAGAGGCCTTAGTGGGCTTTAGAGCTATACGAGTTCTAGAGACGCGTCAGTAATGCTGAATCTTACATCGAAACATTTCCGCCATTTTCCGAATAAATTGGGACACAAAAGGATTATGTTATGTAAGACAACTAGATAACACCGTTTTATTGCTTAACATTTTCCATTTTGTGTGTAGACCATTCATGTCGGCCGCACTAGCAGAGGCTCCCTATGGCTGGCGCGCACTCGCCCAATATCGTTCTGAGGAGGTTCCCGGCGCAGCGCGTTCCCTCTCGACTTTATGCATAAACGGACACTAAAACTAACTTGCTAAAAAGTAACCCTCCTGTGCCTTTGATTTACACATGTTGTACAGCATACAACATGCGTAAATCAGGGGCAAACGAGAGTTACTTCCTAGCAAGCTCTACGAACGACAGCATGAAGCGCGTGCTGTTATGTGCGCAGTTGTGCTCCGGGAGAGAATCGGATCACCGTATCTAGCCGAAGTGACAGCCGGGACCTAAGTAGAATTAGTTAGCGAATTAATTAATGCTATAGAATGTGGCAATTAGGAAGTGCCAATGGCAATTATCCTGACCATCCTGATCCCTATAATCATCGTAAATGATGTCCTGATTAACTGCGTGTGCAGGTTTAGTTGATGTCTATTGCAATAATGCTCCCGTGTTGTTGTCGTCTTCTACCCGGCGACACCGGTCTGTTTACCGCCGCTCTGACGTCCTTGCGCACGTGTGGGAGTTTCTCGTAGCAGTGCTTGTTTATAGTTATCATATATATATTAAGATATATATATATATATATATATATATATATATATATATATATATATAGTGTGTGTGTTATGTGCAGTGTTATATGAGCGTGTGTATGTGTAGAAAGCCTTTATTAACACCCTGACCGGGTGATAAGATACTGACGACAATGAATTACGTCTTTGTCTTGCCAAGTCTGCTATTAGGCAAGTTGCGGAACAGTATGCGGCATGGTATATATATATATATATATATATAACATATTTTACGGATATAACATCGCCAATACGTCGTAATGCTCACTTAGCAACTAAGTTTGCTCACCTGTGACTGATGCCGTAACGGCGGTCGGCTTGTGAGCCGTTACGATGTAATTGTACGACATTGTGCAACACCCGTCGTTCTCGACTTTGCTCAAATCTTTTATGCTGCTGTTGTCGTGGTTGTTGTTGTTTTGTTGTTTTTGTGTGGCTGCTGACTGATGACCTATTCCAGCTCTGACTAAAAACGTCTTCGACCACAATCCGCAAGAATAGCGGCGATTTTCACTCAACTACCATCATCACTGCAACCGGCAACACCTTGACTCCCGACCGACCACGACGAAAAAGAAGACAATGATCTCGGCGATCACAGAGTACAACAGGGGGGTCTTGAGAACATGAGGAACGGGGGGGTGGAGCTGGACATCAATTAATCTCTATAATTTGATGTTCTTCTCGTTTTGCTGCTGCCGCTGCTGTTGTTGCTGAGATTGTCGTCGTCGTCGTCGTTGTTGTTGTTGTTGTTGCTGCCGCGTTTGTTGATGTTGTTGTTGCTGCCGCGTTTGTTGATGATGATGATGTTGTTGTTGTTGTTGTGGCTGCTGCTGCTGCTGCTTAAACACAAGCACAAATAAACAACCACGACGAGTTGCAATCTTTATACACACACACACACATCTGTCTCATCTCATCGCCACCATCATCATTGTCGTCATGGTGGTGATGGTGATGATGCTGATGATCATGCTAGTAGATTAAGCACGATTGCTCTCGGATCGATATCACTCCTCATTCAATGGATGGTTTCACTTGAACAACGAAAATGCCGCTGTATGCAGCCGGTGTTGCTGGTGTTTCGACAGCAGTTTCACTGCGGCTGCACCGATGAGAAGTTAGAGAGTTGTGACCTGGCGCCACGCAGGTACGTTGTTGTCGGCGGCGGGACAGAGCGAGGGAAACCGGTAGCTGGAGAAGAACCAACACCGTTTTGGCTTGGACCAATATTGGATGGATGAATGCATACATCGTGCGAATGGATGCATGCAGGCATATGATGTAGGCAGGATACATATAGAATAGATGACAGGTAGCTAGGTAAATAGATATCTAAATCCATGCTTCTTTTTTCCTTTTTTCTTTTTCTTCTTTGTTTGTTTTGTTTGCTTTGGAGCACCGAAACTGAGATGCATGGGGTCCAGAAAGCGATACAGAGCAAGCGAGAGAGAGAGAAAGCGAAACAGAATTGCTGGGATTCGCAATCTGTCGCTACACACACTTTGCGCCAAAACAACCAAAACAAACACGTCCATTTGCCACCATCTCCCTCCCACCATAATTATTTTGGGCGGGCTGTTCGCCAGCAGGGGCATATATATATATATATATATATATATATATATATACCTGCGTACGATTGGATTCTGTCTTAGCATATTTATTAATGATTAATATATATATATATATATATATATATACATAAAGATATATAGATATATATAAATATATGTATATATATATATATATATATATATATATATATATATATATATACGTTCGCTGGGGGACAATTGTTTACACCCCGTTATGAGTTAAATAAACAATTATAATATATATAAGTAAGTGCTAAGAAATTCCTTGGGATTTGAGTGATTTTTTACTTCGTTGCTTAAATCATCTTTTTTAGTTTTAATTTTTTTTTATGGAGGAGGGTTAAATACTTTTACGTACTATTGCTACGAGTAGAAAATGAGGAGGTCCCTTTAGTTTTAATTACCGAGAACTTAAGCGTTGTGAAATGCAGTTTCGTGAATGAACCACGTTTGAAGTTAAAAATATATACATATATATATATATATATATATATATATATGCATACTCTACACCGCGATGTCAAAGTTAACTACGATATATATATATGTCGTAAATATATGTCTCTCCAATTTGTGTCACATGCAATTTTATATTAATGAGTAGAATAGTAGTCACAATATATATATATATATATATATATATGAAAACAAATAAGACTAATCTAGTGCGGTAAAAATAAGCACACGTAAAAAATAGAAAGACAAAGATGGTGAGGGAGTAAATGCTTTCAATTAAATCAAAGGTGCTAATTTTCTTCTCTCTCTGCCTGTGCTCGACCAGAGACTTCCCAAGCGTTACTATGCGAGTCCTTAGTAGCTGTCTTCTAGTAGTTGATCTCACATTATCTCAGACTAGGCATACAGGTAGCCAAATTTTGTATCAGGCAATCCACAAACGACCAAAGAACACTATTACACGTTTCTACCTACTGCATATTACAAACTAATAATAATAGAATAATTCAGTTTTGTCTTTAAATATGTATGTGTCATTTACATTTGTACAAAGGTTTATAGCTCCTCGAAGCCATTAAAGGCTGGTGTGGAGTGTTTATATTGCGTGTTTTCTAAAAATTGACTATGTAGCACGCTGAAGTAAGCAAGAGTCTCCACGCGAACGTGCAGTCACGAGTCTATCTAACCCAGAATTACGCCAGTTCAACAATGTGCCCCGAACAGATGCTGCATTTTTGTCGTTGAATGACAAGCGACAGCATCTGACTGGCAGGAATCAGGATGCTCTCGAGACCTCCGTCGAAAGGTTAAAGCTTTTAGCCACTCCAACCACTCCACCAAATCAATGACCTTCCGAATATCGCCAAGTATGGTCTCCGGGACGTCTCCGCCGAGAACTCCGTCATCCAGGTACCAGGCATTAGGGAGGAGGGGAACACGCAATGAATTCATTAATTCCTTGGTACACAAGCAAACAAGTGCTCGGATGCAGGAAGATCACCCTGCCGGAGAAGACCTTATTATGAGTGTAGCATTGTTAACAAATTACCAACTACTAATGAAGCAAAGCTTAAGACCCTAGCCTGCACTTGGCCAACGAGACTTATAAACATCGAAACTTTCTGCAAAAAGCATGGCTAGCCGCAGGGAGCATCTGCAGAGCCCAGATATTGTTCAAACATTTAGAATAAACGTTTTTGTTACAATACTCTTATGTTACCTAAGGTGGCGAAAATCAATAGACACTTTTCTAGTTTTAATAAAGCTCTGATTTATTGGACGAGCCCTGATACGTTTACTATCTATTAAATCCGTTAGCCCTGTTAAATATATGCGACCAAATCACACATGGTCATACAGCTTATTACGATATTTATTTACATAATTAGAAACATATATCTTATTGACCTATAGCAGGTAACAATAACGCATATCGAGATTTGTTGTGCAAGTCTGTGGGCCCGTGTTGTGAGCCTCGTTGAAGCACTTAAATTTCACTTGATTCCATTATTTAGATCAAGATCAATGCGACAAACCGACAACTTGCAATATGAGTGCAGGCTTAATTCGAATTTTTCTTTCTTACCTTATAGCCAGTTGCGACACGCGTAATACCGGTGCATAACTGTAAAATATAACAATATAATATGTGCTCAACTTAATAGTATAATACGCGTAATAATAGTATAATAGAGTAAGTACCTATGTAACGCGTCCATTAATCAAATGAAGCTCAGCAGAGAAGTTAAAAAATCCATATCTGTATTTGATGGTTATTTGAGCATACCGCTGATTAACTACTACTAACTAATAATGCTTCAAGGACGAGGTTCCCCCAATTTTTGCACACATGCTACAAATATTGAAAGAACATATATTTTTATTAGGGTGGCAATCAAATCGGAGCGAGGGCCTTTTCCCCCTTAATACCTTAATCAAGTGAGAATGTTTGTTAGCTAGGCTAGCCTGTTCAGCGGTTCCGCCGCTTACGAATCACGCTTGCGATGCCGGCAATGATCTTCGTGATAGTTTGTCTGCTCATATATATATATATATATATATATAAACAATGGGGACAAGCAGACAAACTTTAGTAAACAAACGTGAGAGCCAAGACGCCGCTGACAGACGACGCGCGCAGCAAACAGCTGATTTTCGAGCGAAGCATCCTTACATCTTCACCTATTTATATATATATACATATATCTTCATCTAACTATATATCTCTCTATCTGTCGTTGTGTTTATACATCGAGATAATGAATGCTTAATTAATAACTGATGCGGCAACAGTTTCATATACGCTCGCCGCTTGCTAGGCCGGTGCCGTCCGAAACAACAAAAATCCAGACCTAGACAAAAGCATACTGTCTGTTAGAGTTCTGACAATAGAAATATTAATAATAAGATTAAGAAGAAGAAGAAGAAAAAGAAAAAGAACGCGTCTGAATAGACAGGTTCAGTATTCAGTGTATGTTGATCGGTACATCAACTGAAGAGTCCTCTTACCGATATATGTCGCTGCGTCGCGGTTTCTGAGCGTCTCTGCTTTCTGCGACTGATCATCAGAAACGAACCTCAGGTGCGAACTGAGATCGCGCATGTCCGGTTCCACTCATGAAGCTGGCCTTGCTCTTGTTTTCCGCACCCCAATTGCGGTAGAACTAGACGTATAAGCTAGTCTGCTGTACTGCACCGTGAACTAAATAGATAGAGCATTTAGTTTTAGGTTGGCCTGTCGCTACGTCAGTTTTCGCTCGTCCGTTAACTGGCAATCTTCATATCAATCTTATAATTAATACGCTTTTGTGGGTATGTCACGTATATATACTAAGTCCATGCATATAAAACAGAATTTTGTAGCAAAAACGAATGTCTCTCAGTCTATACCGAGTAAAAACATTTTATCCCAAGTGACGGCCTTCGCTAGCTATACACTGTGCCCTGATCTTTCGCGCAACTTGTGGAAGTTCTCGCCAGAAGTCCGTACCTTTTGAGGCAAACCATACTTTAGAAGGAAACTCCCATCGCGTGCTTATCATTCACACATATCTCGCTTGTTGTAAATTCACAGTATCAGACACCAACCAGTCCGTTGTATTTACTGTGTAGAAGGTGCATTCTATTCGAGTGGTACATATTCACTGACTGCACACAGTTGTAGGCGTATTGGTGGTCGAAAATGACAGTAGCGGGATAAGGTGGATACAAACGTGGTATATATATATATATATATATATATATATAGAATATTTATATATATAAACGGTTTAAGTCAAATGACGACATTCCCCTGTTCGACAATACTAACGTTTCTTCTCCTTTTATTTGTTTCTTCCTTATATTTGCTCTTTACTACCTTGAATGCTGTTTAGGAGAGGTAAAATGGACAAGTTGACGCTGATTTCCGGCACGCTATTTCTTAGCGCGAACGTTTTTGCCATTCTCAGTCTAATTCTACCCGAGTGGATTGTCAGCGAAGTCGGAGGTTAGTATCTGTCGCGTTCGTATTTCTAGCTGGCGACGTGCCATGTCGTTGATTTGCTGATCTTGTTTTCACGTGCTCACGGGGGTTTAGTATCGGAACTGTGTCGCCTTGTATTCAGGAAATTCGCGTGGGTTCAGGCCCCAAGATATTCACTCGTGAATTGGTCTCCATTATGACTTTAGACTTTAGATTTTAGATAAGTAAGATAAACAGCGGATAGAGTTTTATTGGCTATGCCGCAAAAAATAAATGACAAGCGATAGTGCACCAACCAGTTCCTCTAATAGTAAAATGTATGAGTGCATATTATTAATATATATACTTACGTCCGGAAATCGGAACTCGATGACAGTGTCATCAAAATGTCTTTTGTGGAATGTAGAGTCCCTAAATAGTCTCTACCGAACGTCAGGAGAAATTTTGTTTAGTGAATATGACATAATATTTTTAACCGAGACATTTGAAACAGATTTTACACGCACTCCTTTTATAAGTCATAAAATGTTTCATGGACTAGCGATTAAATCAGAGGGCCGGGGACGACCAAAGTGGGGCGTGTGCATAGGCGTGCGAACGAAGGAGCATGCCAAGCTTCTTCGTAGCACCGCCAGGCAGATTGTACTAGAACTAATTGACTACTATCTTATATGTGTTTATAGCCCACCTGAACGGACTGTCCATCAAATAGTACAGGACTTAGGTAACTGCATGGAAATCTGCACAAATGTAAATAAAAATATAATTATAGGTGGTGATTTTAACTGTGATCTGACAAAAGAAGGAACCAGGCAAGAAAGTTTTAAAGCTGCGGTCATCGAACTTGGATTAAGCATTCATAATAAATGCAATGACCCAACATATTTTAGCTGGAATGGATGCAGCGCGGTTGATATTGTTTTATCATCGATACCACAAACGGTCGAGGCTATCTTTGATCTTACCGTAATACAATCGGCACACCGCAAGCACTGTCAAGTGGAGTTCAAGTTACACCGAAGACAAGAAATGGCGACACCTATAATCAATCGACCATCTCGCTCATTGGATGTCCATATACTGGAACAAGCACTACAAATGGCCTACGGCACAGATGATATAAACTATATTGAAAAAACGATTAAGCGATCTATCCACACGGCTGCAAAACCAAAGAATGTGAGACTGCAGAGACACAAGCCGTGGTTTGACAAGGAGTGTCGACAAATGAAGAAGGTGATCTGTTTGTACAAACCCACAACGACAAGTGAACTTCTACAACTGGCGGAATTAAAACGAATATTTAGATGTATGAAGAAAGAAAAGAAACGGCATTACGAGGAACAACAACGCATTAGGCTAATTTCGGAAAGCGTGCGGAAACCATGGCTACTTCTTCCAAGGAGACCAGTGCCTTCAAACCCATTGATAAATGACGAAGAGTGGGTAGCCCACTTTACAAATCTATTTACGAGAAACGTCATATTGCCAGATCAGGACCTTTTAGAAGAAATTGTTGATTTTACTGAGGACGAAGTCAAAACCGCAATTATATCGAAGCAAAACGGGAAATCAGCAGGACCCGATCGTATTCTTAATGAACACCTAAAGTCTAATATTGACGCTTTATGCCCTATTGTGACAAAACTATACAATGAATGTGTTCGACAAGGCAAAATTCCCGATGAGTGGCGGAAAAGCTATCTACAGCCTATATTTAAGCGAAAGGGAGATGCAACTGACCCAAAGAACTACAGGGGCATAGCACTTACAAGCGTCCTTTACAAGATATTAACGTCGCTCATCGTTAATCGACTGTACCCGTGCGTAGAAGACAAAATTCCAGCAGAACAATACGGTTTTTTAAAGAGGCGATCGACGTCAGATGCAGTTGAGTTTGTTTTAAACCATGTATCACAACGCCTTTCTAACAAGAAAATGACATACGCTGCGTTTATAGATTTTCAAACTGCTTTCGATTGCCTGCCAAGGGACCGTTTATTAGACACGCTTCGCAAACGTTTTAACATAACAGGCCCCCTTTTTAATCTCGTTCATAATATATTAGCGCACAATATAATTTGGGTGAAAAACGGCGACCACTATGTACAAACACCCGTAACACAAACAATCGGGGTAGCCCAGGGAGACTCAGCTAGCCCATTTCTTTTTATTTTGTACGTGACTGGACTCGCGGACTTACTGCGTAATCTTAAAGCCCATTTTGCATTTTATGCTGACGACTTAGTCATTTTAGCAAAATCTCGTAGCCATCTACAGTTTTACCTCAACGAAACTGCGAAGTGGTGCGAAGAAAACAAGCTCAAGATTAACGCGGAAAAGTCACAGGTCTTACGCTTTAGCAAAGGAGGGTCATACGCGGCCAGTGATCACGATCTGTCAGTATATGGACAACCACTCAAATTAGTTAGCCACTTCTCGTACTTAGGCATCACACTAACGCCCGGGCTCTCTTTTAGCAGACATATCGAGGAGATACAAGCAAAAGCTACGTCTGCAATGTTTTTGTTAGGTAATATGCACGATGTGGACGTAAAAACAGCTATAAATTGCTTTAAAATCAAAGTACTACCTGTAGCAACATACTGCCTTTCCACAATTGCACCATACCTGACGCTTAGCCATTTAAAAAGTCTAGACAAGCTAAAGGCCAGATATGTTAAGCGTGTTTTGCGGCTTCCAAAGTGCGCTTCGGCAACACTTGCCTTAGAGATGTGCGGAGAGAGAACACTTATTGAAGACCTAGCACTTAGTAACACACCATTTACACCGCATATTCTAGACTCATATCGAGCCTACAGAGAAAACAGAAATTTAGCATTTGTAGCTGAGAATTATACTGATGGCCCGGCCTTTTCTTCACGTAGATGGAAAGGAGCCATGCAAAGGAACCGCTCGGTAATCTGCCGAATAACCTGGCACGGGTACCACCATTACATATGCATGAAGCCAAGCTGTTTTAATATTGAAGAATGTGTTTGTAGCTTTTGCGGAGAGTTTGATATTGGACGCTATCATATACTTGTGTGCCCAGAAATATGCGGAACGTCCTTATCATCCAAAGTTAAATTTTTATTGTAAGACCAAAAAGTCACATTGCGACACCTTGTGCAAATTGAATCAACTGTCTACCAATTTTGTGGTGAAATAAATGCTGAATTGAATTGAATTAATATATATATACTGAACTATCACGTGATGACCAATTGTCTCCTGAGATCGTGTGCGCCAAGAATATTACTTTGTCTCGTATACAGTGGGTTTAGACCACTTCAGACAGAGCAGCTATTTTCTCTACTTCCCCAAAGGGTTTCGGGCAGACTTATTCATCAATATTTTAGATTTGCTGTTTATTATTCTATGGAGGACATTTTGCCGCCATTTGTCTTTTATCGAGGCCAGCAAATCAAACTGTCTATAGGTACTATCTCTGACTATCTATTAGGCACGACTGGCCTCGTTTAGAGATGAAGTTTTATTTTGTGTTTTTTCTGCAGGCGACACACGTTTGGGTCTACTACAAACGTGCCTGTCAATTAACGGAAGACCCGGGCTGACCTGTTACCCGCCCAAGCTTCAGCGGGAATGGATGCTTACATTGGTATGCTGCCTATATATATATATATATATATTTATTTTCACACTTGAATTTCTAATTATCTTTTTGCTCGTCCGACATGGCTATTAGTTATCTCTGCAAATACTACAAGGAACTACGTTGCATGACTAGTATTACTGGTGGTTTATATTGTGTGGACAGATCTGTATCATCGTTGGATGTATCTGTATAACTGCGACGACCATCCTGCTGGCTATCTCGCATCGGAATCTCGCAATCGTCCACTACGCCCGTTGGATGGGGTTTGCAGCTATGGTGAGTCACGCCTAGAAAAACTTAGTTTAGTTTCCAATATATGTGTTCCAATATATATATATATATATATATATATATATATATATATATATATATATATATATATATATATATATATATATATAAGCTGTTTGGTTATTTCAGGGGCAAATTCAAGTCATTTTTGTTCCAAAGTTTTAAATCGGCTTCCTTCTTTTCGAAAAGCGTCAAGGCGATTTATTTAGGCTGAATTTTAAATACAGTTTAATCATTGCGGTTTATCCCTGTTAATTCAATACTCGGCAGGCCCAGACCCTGCACTACCAGAGGTAAAGGTCACATTTTGGGTGAGCCCCCACGTGGGTTAGAGCCTTCGCTTCATCGTAAGGATTTGTGGCATTTTTGTAGGCTCATTCAATACTTGGGCTGAACTTGCGAGACAACACGTTCACTTTTTTTTCTGGGAACCGACGTACTATCAATTTGTCCACAACTACCGTTAATCTCGAGTGATTCGCCAATGTTTTCCAGTTGGAGGCATCATGTGCTGAGCCGGCTTCGCATGCTAGACACAAGTTTAAGTATGTCGGTACTTTTGTTGAGCGAGCTCTGCATGCTGGGGGAAGCGAGCCCTAAGAGATCATCCTGCTAGAATCTCTTCATGTATTATATCGGCTCCGTTGTAATGTAATAAAAGCACGCCAAAGTGTGTGTTCTGTAGCTTTGTCGTTCATTCAGCGGCCCCCCTATTAAATACTGGAATACCCGTACGTAGTTGACAAGTGGCTATTAACATAGGTTACTTCGTTGCTTACATATGCAGCACAAAAGCGTGTGCTCTGCAGTATGCAAGTTTATTATTTTTCTGCTACTTAGTCACTACAAGGCTATGTTTTCCCGTTACAAGGAGATTGTTATGTTTGCTAGTTCAAGTTAAGTTCTGGCATTTTAATTTGCACAACTGAAAATGTCTATATCGATATAAAAAATTGCATCTCGTCGCCAGTGTGTATGCTCTTCTCGAACGAATTCAAGCTTTTCTCTTCATGTTCCACCCTTCTCTATTGAACTATTACTAGTAGTTAGTAACAACGACCATACATCTCAGTTTCCTGCATACCGCAAATATAGTTAAATGTACACTGTCAACTAGACCTACTTGTAACGTGTCTATCTATCTATTGTCAATGAGCGCGTGCATTGCAGTCACGACGCACCTTAACTACACCCATTGTAATAGCGAGTCGGCCGTAGTATAGCCGCTGTTTCTCTTACGCCTGAGACACCGTTTACACATTACAATTTTCTTGATATAGAGCGCAGATGTGGTGTATTTACGGTATTCACTGACGAAATTATTCGCGTTTATAATCGACGAATTTCGATGACGTTTTGTGGTGCAGGTATTGTTCTGCGTGGCTGCCGTAATCTTTCCGGTGGGCTTCGGGACAGAGCAGATTGGAGGTGAGGCCTACCAGCTGCCATCTTCGCACCAGGTAGGCATTTCGTACATTTTGTTCATTCTAGCCCTCTGGGTGACGGTCATATCAGAACTATTTGCCGGTAAGGTATGCATGCCGCACTTCTGAAGCATCGTCTGCTGCCGCCGCGAGAACGACAATACCTGGCCGGATTTAGCGCTCGCTCGACGAACTGGCTTCCAGCATTTGCTTCAACTGCGGTAGATCACGCTATCATGTATATATAATGTAAACTATTTAATTTGTGCATACATGTACACACGAACACTGGCAGGTCGACACACTGCATTAAAAATGTTCATTTTTTCTAGTGATTTACAAACATTTTACTTTGTTTGAATTTGAAAAGATGTATATAAAACATGAGAACTATGTAATTCGCCTGTTTGTGCGGTATATCCAAGATGTTGCAAAAGTAATGTACATAGTTCAAGTGACATATATATATATATATATATATATATATATATATAATGAGAGATAGAGAGAAAAAGCAAATGGGTGGTAGAGCTGTGTGCACGTAAATGACCGCCCTGCAGTGTAAAGGGATTGGGCATCCTTGTGCTACCACTCTACAGGTTTCTGCAGACTTAGTGTGCAGACTAGGCCAAAGAACGACACGAAAATATACGATTCAATAAATTCTACACTATATATACTTAAAGATATGTTGCATTCTTTTTTCTTTCAAGCTTATTTTGCATTCAGCAGGACAATCGAAGGAAAACACTTGAATCTGCGCAGTTATAATTATTAGTTAGTATGGTCGTAATCCTACAACTGAATAATAAATGTAAACACATTATATCATAGTTGTATGGTTAATGCACTTAACATACTCGGCCAACCTGTGGGACTACTACGTAAACCAAAATCTTACCTCCTCTCAGTGCGCAGTGCAATACACCAATCGGCACGCGTGGCCGTGCTGCGCCTCATAAAACTATTGCACCTACTCTGCAGCTGCTATATCTTCTTTATTAGCGGTACTTAATTCATAGCTGTACAAGTTTCCTCTATATTATTCACCACGCTCGATTAGCATTGCCACCCGTTCGGCGCTTGGCGAAGTAACCGCGGAATAACAGGTTGTTTCAAGCTTGAGATCTTTCTGTTTTATATGATACTGGGCCGAGCGACGCTTCAGCCCTCCGATATCGTCAACGGTTACGTAGCTAGCTTCTTATCGTCCTTAAAAACATTTTAATGAGGTGGTTTTCAATTCTAGACCATCCTCCGTCCCCTACGGGCTTAGAACTTAACCTGAGGTATATCTTCAGTGCACCGAGGGCCGGACATGTTAAGATATCTACGGTTTCCCCAACAGTCCATGTGGCAGCATGGCCGCTGACTCTCAGCGGTATGATTTATCACCTATGCTCAATGAGCATCGCTCAAATAAAATTCGATCAACAACAGAGATGGAACCGGCGACACCCCGGTAGATCGCAACCATGACTAGCTCACTAGTTCTCTAGACCCCGCCGCCACAGCTTATCTATTCCCTGCGTCAATGAGTTTGCTCGCCTTCAGGTTTTCTGGGACCACCTGGGTGAGCGTTCACCCCCAGATAAAGGCACACATAGTCTTTGAAGAACGCAATAACGCCTACTTCACGGAAGACCAGGCGGTGGCAGCCCTAATTTGGAGCAAGAAAAGCAGCGCGCACATTTCGCCGAATCAAGAGACTTCTGAAGTGCTTGGAAATCGAAGCGAAACTGGGTTGTCATAACAGAATAGATAAATACTCACATATACACACAGTATGTGACCTAGCTTGTGGTTGGTTAGAACATATATTTCTGATTAAAAATAGTACTCTAAAATGCGTATAACTGATTAATCTCGTTATCGGAAAAGTAGGTGTTTAGTTGAGCCTGTATATATGTATACATATAGTGGTGGAAGTTTTCAAATAAGGTATGCTGTATATGAATAATAATACTTGACGTCGGGTTGTTAAACAAATCTTATATATATATATATATATATATATATATATATATATATATATATTATATGCAGTGAGACCCATTGAAGTCGCACTACAAAAATATAGGCATTCTGCCGTTTCCAAAACTTATAGAATGCTCCCTCGTAGTTAAAAATAAGCGTATACACCTTGAACTGTACCCAAACCTACAGGGTTTGGTAGCTTCAGCAACACCTATATACGCAAGGGGAAACACATCATGTTCACTTGCTAATTCTGTCACACGCCAGCTCCAATCAATCAAAGCTATTGATCAGAAACATCGGACTCTTCTACTAGAACAAGGTACCTGTTTACGTCAGGCAAACAGGGCTTCTGCTCAAATTCAAACGCGACCTTAGAAAACATTAGCTCATAGAGCTCTAAACTTTGGTATTTGGTTAAAAGTAATATAAGTAATACAAACCATATCAGCACATTGTAAATAGGTAATAATATCTATGTATATTAATCAATTCATTCAAACGATGGGTACATGACTGTTGCATGAAGCAACTACAACGGAAGGACACTAGGTGAACTAGCGGCAGACTTAGGATGAACTAACGGCTGCCTAACGCAGCTGGGAATATGATTGTGTCGTACCTTCCGGTCGTTCTATTTCTTTAAGTCTAGAAGGAGCTACGACGTGCTGGAACCCAAAAGTGCCAGATGCCGCTCGAAAATGAGTCGAAAGTTACATCGACGTACCTTTCGACCTTTAGTTAATAGTATTTCTATATATATTCGTATAGTATTCCTATATGAAACAAGCACATCGACGTGTGTTTGTTTCATATAGGAATACTAGCTAATCGGGGGCTTCGCTTGGTCGAGAGGGTCTTGAAGATTCAGTCGGTCTTCTTCCTCCGATTGGTCGGTTGAAGACTTGTCGTCATTGGGGGGTGATCGTTTCGACGGGCGGCTGTGCTGATGATGCTGGTGACGCTGAGGGTGTTGAGGTTTTGGCCCGGAATGCGGTGGTCGTTGTGGTGGAACCGTTTTACATAGTCGGCATGATCAGTTTAACTAGCGCCATACTGTGTAGACGGTGTAATGCGTAGGTGGACAGTTGTTACACTGCCTAGAAATAAATGCGTATCACTTTGTCACGATATAGACAAGCCTTTTCACGACTCAGACGTACAATACGGAAATTTCTGCTTTCTGGGCCTCAAAAAACGATAAACATCACTAAATTGAATCGACAAGTCGCTCGTCGTAAAGCGTGTTTATTATGCGCAAGCGCTGCATTAGCGACGTATACCCATAGAGGATCTCCATATAGACATATCCATGAGTGCTAGGACATCTTGTAAACTCATTGCATGGTATACATGCATATATGCAAAATGCACATTTGGTCTGGTCCTGCATGTCACAGTCGCCACGTATACATCAGATATACAGTGCATGGTTATCACGGCCTGGTACGTTCAAACGCAGCCACGGGGAGTATGAGTTGTGCATCTGCCAGTTGTACCATGCAGTGGAATGCACAGCACTGGATCAAAAATCGTTGCACTATTTCTCTTGCCGGAGCGTGAAGAAAACTCATTATGAGGAAACTTTTTTGAACTGCATAATATACTCATTTTGAGTGAAATAAACGAAAATCCTATACGCAAAATTCATGTTGTCTCTCTACTTACTTAAATAGACCGTTTTGGTTCAAACGAAGAAGCATTCAACTTTGCATAACACCTGCACTGAATTTGGCACTATTCTGTGATCAGTGGAGCAGCATAGAAGAAGTACCACTAACTTGTCTAATTCTGACACATTAAAGCGAACCGTAATGTATACGTTCTCTTTCTATGTGTTGGTTAAGCAGCTCGTCGAAAGTAATCGATATCATTTATTAAACATGACTTCTCATTCGAACGGGATTTTTACTCTAAAGTGATTTATTACTAAAGGGATTTATTTACTCTACAGTTTCTACTTCTGGAGTTACCTATCCGAAACTAAACGTGTCGTAGAGTTATCCTGGGAGGTAAAACTTTTGCATTATGCGGGTGCCTTCCGAAAGCGAAAGAAATGAACATATAACGTATAATAATAGTAGTTTGATTTGGGTTCTCTCGCATTGGAAACTGCAACCGGTGATATTAACGCATCGGTCCGTTGTAATCCATGCGTGTCCGTACCGTCCTTTGATTATTATTATTATTAATTATTATTATTATTATTATTATTATTATTATTATTATTATTATTATTATTATTATTATTATTATTATTATTATTATTATTATTATTATTATTATTATTATTATTATTATTATTATTATTATTATTATTAGTATTATTATTATTATTATTATTATTATTATTAGTATTATTATTGTAGAGAAATAATACTTACTCATGTAATCGACCACTATCGCTAAATCCTAGGTGTTCAAAGAGCCATGAAGTAAACATAGAACGTTTTCGGGAGACTTAAATAACTAATTCAAGTATTTGTGCTGTAAACTAGAAACCTGCTTTTATAGGTGGGCACGAATACCGTCAGTGCTATTCGAGATTCTAGTAAGTAATTTGAGGTGGGTGTGCAAGAAGCAGACTCTAAGAAGACTGTTTGCAAACTCTTCCCATAAAAGAGTCCAATAGAAGACCAATCTTGACGCGGTAGTACAAAACGTAATATCGACAAACGCCTATTTTGAAACATTCTTTATCAGCCGTATTCAGTTTCGTTTCTACCTTGGCGACTCGTCTCTAAGCTCCTAAGTTAGGCTAGCAAGCATGCTTTAAATCCCACCTCAAGGGGATTTGAAGTTCTTTGTTTGGAAGACCTTGTTTTTATTCGTGATCATTTTGCTTCGATTCGGCCTAAACAGTGTTGCTCATAGCGTCTCGTAGGCAGCCTGCTGGCATCCCCTCATCGAAGCTGCATACAACAGCTCTGCGCTATTGAATCCAAAGATGAGATGCATCGATTCATAGGTGTCGACAACGTTTCGATCAGTAAATGTCCCCTTATTATTTTCTGAACTGTAAGATAAATGGTTGCTATTGTTCGAATCTTTGACGGCAGCTGAGACGGCGGACAACAGCATATACTGTTGCAGCTGCACATGTGCCAATAATATTGAACAACGTAGCAAACACGACCAAGGGAGAAGAAGTTTTTTATCTGTGCACTTACAGATGCTCGTTACATTCGATTATCAGCTGCTCAGATGTAAACGTTCGTTAATCAACGACATGACGGTGTGTATGTGTGCCAACAAGTCGTTGTAGACAAAATTCTTCTTGGCATTCGATTATAATAAACTCGTGCCCATAGCTGACCCCACACACCCAGGTACCTAGTTAGCTACATTGATCCCCATACAATTTACTCATTAAACGTTCCCTGGCTAAAATATAAGATCGAATATTGTACGTTATGAAATATTGCATCTTCTCTCTACCTATCTTTCGTTCTCGCTATTTCTCTCGTCGTTTCTCATCGGCTTGGTTTCTCACTCCGCCTGGCTCTCTCTGTGAACGATTTTTGGAACACGGTTGTCTCCCGCTAAAACAGCGGCCATCCTAACCTGTTGGCGGGTTATGCGTGCTTGTGGAGCCTTATTCATTCAGCCGTTGCGGCCCGCCAAACACAATTGGCGCACTGTTTACACTGACATGTCGGCTGTATTTATTATTTTTATTATTAATGTATTTTATTTGTTAAACATACAATCCACTAAACGACCGTGTCCGGCAGTCAGTGTGTCTCAGCAGTCAAAACCACGACTAATCATGTCGCAGCAGGGACGCCTTTTCAGCACAGCTGGCCAGCCGGCAGAGGGCGCTAGTGTCGCGGTGGCGGAGGCGGGGCCCGCTAACTTTTTGAGCTGCTCCGCTAAATCAGCGTCGCTCGGAGCTTCGCCTGCATCGGGACGCTCAGCGAGCACTTTATACCAAGCGTCGGTCGCGGTAAGACCTCTCAGGCAGCACGAAGAGAAATGTTACGTAGCTGAGCCGGTAAGTAAGTGGTTGAACGCCTTTTTCTTCTATGTTGCTGTTTGTTTGACATGGTCATGTTTATCTCAGACAGGCGATAGTTGCTGCAGCCTATATGTATATATATATATATATATATATATATATATATATAAGGTAGTCTAGTAGTAGTTGTTAGTACAATGCGTTAGCAATTCATCAAACATCTTCGTTTCGTGGTAGCGTTGCTATTGAGGTGTTTGTACTATGATGCCACCACCACCGTCAGATGAATTGCACCAAGTTGTCGTTGCAAGCGCCGCCTGATGACAGACCGATGCAATATAGCTGTTAGGTGAGAAGCGGGAGGTTGGCGAGGTTATCGATTGGCGATGTTGGCCCAACGGTGTTAGATCGGCTTAGGCCTAAGTCGGAACAAGTTAGGCGCAGGCCCTTAACACCTACTGTTAGGCCTAGCTTGGGGCTTGTCATGACCGCATCCTTCCTTCGAGTTTGAAGTTTCGCGAGCGAACTTTTGACCAAGAAGTGCGCATTGGGGCTGGTTCGCTGGCCGGTCGGCCGTCCATCCAATGGCTGTTTGGCTCGATCGATAATGAATGATAGTTTCTGTTCACATCACACGTCCCGACATCCGTTCGCCTATTATAGCGTTATTGTCCGTCCATTAGAGATGGACGCCAGTGCTAACTGGCGTCTTTAGTTAGGCCTAGTCTGTGGTGAGTTGACGGGTACGCCCAGTCTACGTCACTAACTGAACGATGTCTCGATATTCTATATATATATATATATATATATATATATATATATATATATATATATATCTATTTTTTTGTCCATTAACGTTCTTGATGATGTTATTTTCAAAGAACGTAATGAATGTGCGTCGAGTGTTTGGACGAAGCCGCCGTGACGCGCATATACACATGGCAGTTAGGTAGGATAATAATATCTCAATCTGATGAAGGCCAATAGAAATGACAGAATTAATTTTTTCAACTTGATGCAGATGATGAGAGCAGATAGCAATAATGCTTGATCTGGTAAAGGCCAGAAGTAACCGTTAGCTCAATGAAGGCCAGAAATAATCGTTGATTCGATGAAGGCTAGTAGAAGTGTAGGTTGTCGTTAGTGATAATCCCTAATCTAATAAAGACCAGAAATAATCGTTAACCCGATAAAGACTAGCCGAGGAGCTCACTCAAATCTTCCCTGTTCGCTGTGTTGCAGGAGGCACACAAAGCTGTCAAGATGGGCAGCACCGCCCAGCAGTTTTGTTTAAAATGGAACAATCACCAGGCAAATATGCTGACCGTGTTCGAGCGGTTGCTAGGCAGCAAAAGCCTGGTCGACGTCACGCTCGGCTGCGAGGGCCGGCAGGTGAAGGCCCACAAAGTGGTGCTATCGGCGTGCAGTC
The DNA here is from genome assembly GCA_003439945.1 of Dermanyssus gallinae. Taxonomy (NCBI): domain Eukaryota; kingdom Metazoa; phylum Arthropoda; class Arachnida; order Mesostigmata; family Dermanyssidae; genus Dermanyssus; species Dermanyssus gallinae. The sequence continues at coordinate 197,792 of QVRM01001748.1, read as the reverse complement.
CCTTCTTCGAGGGCCTGTTCACCGAGAACCCGTGTAAGCACCCCATTGTGATACTGAAGGACATCCGCTACGCCGATCTCAAGGCCTTAGTCGAGTTCATGTACAAAGGCGAGGTGAACGTCGTCCAGGAGCAGCTGCCAACGTTACTCAAGACAGCCGAGGCGCTCAAGATCAAGGGCCTCGCCGAGGTGACGGGCGAGAGCAAGGATGACGTGGCCGCCTCGGGCAGCGTGGGCGGCGGCGGGAGCGGCAGTGGTGGCGGGAACAACCACCAACACCACCACGTTCCGTCCCGGCAGGGCGGAAGCAACAACAACAGTAGCAGCAGCAACAACATCATGGGCGGCTCATCACAACGTTCCGAGTCGCCGGGCTCGCGGCGGAAGCGGCAACGCGCCCGTCGAAGGAGTACAGACTCGATGGCCGGCGTCGGGCTCGGTATTGGCGGCGGCGGCAGCGGGAGTCTCGGAGGAGGTGGTGGCGGCGGCGGTGGAAGTGTGATCGGACTCGGAGGTGGCGGCGGGGGTCTTTCCGACTCTGAAGAGTCGCTCGCCAAGATGAGTCGCACAGATATGCCCCTACAGCATCATCAGCTTCAGCTTCAGCAGCACCACCACCTGCACGATGAGTCGTCAATGGACGACGATGTCTCGTCGCACGATGATGGATCTCAGGCCTCCCTCCAGCAGCAGCAGCACAAGAAGGAGTCCGCCTCCTCTCTGCCCTCTGTACAAAGTGGCGCCTCTCTGGGCGGCGTCAATGTAGATAGTACCTCATCGCCTGCGCCAGCCAGCGCCGGATCGGGAAAAAGCAGTAGAAACGAGTCTTCGTCAGCGGCCACTGGCGCCGCCGCCGCATCAACAGGTGCAGGCGGTGGTGGTGGTTCGACATCGGGTGGAAGTAGCAACAGCAGCAGCAGCAGCGGCAACAACAACAGCAACAACAACGGCAGCAGCAGTAAACAGCAGCCGTCATCCGCTGTGACGTCGAACGCGAACGGGCAAATTCCGTCGTCGAAGGATTCGGCCAGCGACTTCGAACCGAGCCGTCTATTAGAGGCGTCCATGACCACAGATCATGGCGCCGAGGACTCGAACGACAACATGAACAACTCGACCGGACAGGACAACATGTCAGCCAACAACGAACTCGGTATGTGTTGGTCGTGGTCGAAGGTTTTTGTCTTCTTAATTTCGAAGCACCTCGTGTGCACTCTCTATTGTTGCGCAATTTCATTTTCATCATTACATTTATTGCGCTCATATTTTAAATGGTTTGGTTAAATGCATAATTATTGATTAGTTCAATGTGTATATATATATATATATATATATATACATTGCATTGTAATTACTACCGTTTTGTATCGTATGGTATAACTAACTGACGTTTGCTCGATTGGGGCCGGCTGTGTGAACAGATATCAAACCGCTCATCACGCTGGACGAGGGTGGAGCGACGCCAGCGGGGTCAATTGTGCCCGCATCTGTCGCTGCCGCCGCTGCGTTGGCCGGGGCCGATGCGTTGTCTTCCCTTTTTCCCCAGGGAGCGAGTGCCGCCGCGGCTCTAGCCGGCACATCGTTCCAAAATAGCCCACCGAGTCATGGTACGTACCGCGCCGCGTCACTTGCAGGGGTCGCCGCTTCGATCAGCGGCAACAGAAGCAGCAGCAACATTGACAGCAGTAGTAGTAATTCAGTCAGCAGCAAGTCAAGCCGTAATTTTTGGCATCACGACTCGTTTCTCCTCGGTCTGGCCGCACCACCACCAGCAGAGCACGAAGGTTACGCCGGTGGGGGGCACGCTAGAGGCTGTTCCTCTTGCTGCTGTTGCACCCCCGTCGCCTGGCGCACTTCACGCACTGCAGGTGATGCCAGGTGCGATCGCCTGTCGTCGCCGGTGCCGCTGCCGCCCATGCCGATACTTCGTTGCGGGCCACGTGTGACCGCAGAAGCAGAACCTCGCGGGGGAATTGGCTAGGCAAGCTTCATCATCCACCCACCCGACTCGACATGCTGATCCTGCGAGGACAACAACAACAACAGTAGCAGCATCAACAACAAGGACAATGCTGGCTCTGCCTCGAGAGGTTCCCGAGGTTGTTCCAAAACGAGATCAACTCTGCGAGTAGCGCACGGATGACAGACATGGGCGAGGATCGAGGATAATGCCGATGATGCTCGTTTTGTCACTGATGTTGCGGTTGCTGCTGTTGCTGATTTTTACTGTTACTAGCCGGCGTTAAGCTGGCGGTTTGATGGCGCTGCTGCTGCTCCACTGTTTCCGCTGGCGGCGGCTAAAATAGCGGCGACTCATGGGGCGCTATTATTGCCTGGCTCTTCTGCTCTCCTCTCCTCTCTCTCTCAATAATAATCAAATTAAGATCATCATGATCAGAGCAATGAATGACAAGACATGATCCTTCAGTCAATCATACACGACCGCAAACATAGTAGAGTAGTCCCCCACTTGTTGTCCTTACCCGAACAACAACCCCAAATGACAACTACTACGACTAATCCTACTACCACTACCGCCGCGCCTTTTGCATGCATGATCTGCCTATTATTTTAATGTGTACATGCAATATTAGGAGTAACAACAACAAACAATACTACATCTAGCTATCCTCTAGTCACTTGCTATTTCTATCGGAATGCCTGCATGTTCGCCTGCCTGACTGCCTTGCCTTGCCTGCATATCTATCATCAACTGTCTGTTTGGCCTCGAATACCTACAACCTGCCTCTCAGCCTTATGTATGATGAACCAAGCCTCTACTACCTTCCTCTCTCTCTCTCTCTTTGGTACCCTCAACCAATCCTCTCTCACCTCGGCGGTCGTTGGTGTTGTTGTCGGCGTTGCCTGTCATGCACGAGGCGGGCGATTGACTGACTGATTGTAACAACACCAACAACAACACCGCCACCAGCAACAACCTGCACTCTACCAACTTTTGGCCTCTGCCTGGTTGATGGTTGTCTTGGCCCTGCGCCATGATCATATGTCACCAGGGATGCCTTTTGCCCGAGGATGCCTTTTTGCTCCGGACGTTCCTGCTGCTCATGGCAATGGTGGGTGGGTGGGTGAATGGGTGTCCTGCTCACGCGGGGCACGGTAAGCGCCGCCACCACCACCACCATCAACGTCATCATCATCGCCATCTTCCGACGAACACACGAAGATGTTTTTCGAAGAGGAGGTTTCGCTTTTTGCGCGCGAACCACCGGTAACAGACAGCCACGTCGAATGCAGAACACGGCCGAAGAACACACAGAATGCACCTCGCTTAACACACACAGGTAACAGACGAAACAGAACACGACTCGTTTGGTCTGGGCCGCGACCGAAAAGAGGCCGCATCGTCTCTCCGACCAGTATCGTCAAGGGTGGCGGGGGGCTGGTGTGGCCCCCCAGCTACTCTACTGGCGCTGGTTGGAGTGCTGCTGGTAAGTAGAGGGGGGGGGAGGGATCAATCGCCACAGAACACCGAAAGAGAGGTGGTCTGCTTCGTCAGGACAGGTAAATATCAACAAGCACTGACCGATTTCTCAACCGATGAGAGTCAAAAATAAATGTTTGAAATGTGATGAATGAAAATCATACGCAATCATGAACTGTTTTCATTGTATCTATTTAGTAGAGTTGTTTCGAGAGGTGTTTAGGTTATGTACTGTTTTCATTGTATCTATTTCGAGTTGTACTGAGAGGTGTACAGGCATATCGCATAAATCGATTAAGCTATGGTGGGAAATACTAGAGCAATGTGTTCAGTTGTCGTAAGCTTTATTGAATTCGTAGTTACAAGAAACCAAGCGGGGTCTAGCTCGTTCGTAATGTTGCAGCTGTAATTATTCTGCTGGTTGAAGGGTAGAGAAAGCGACAGTCTTCCGACTAGGGTCAGGCACCTAACCGACTAGGGTTAGATAATGCTAAGCATTAATACGTAATGAAATAAGGGGTTAAATACATGGTAATGATATGCATATTGCCAGGTAATAGCTAGCTGAAGTGTTAAAATAGTTAATGGATGTAGGACTACTTTCAAAAGCTCATGCTATTAGTGTGCTGTTTCCAAGTAGCCGGCTTCAATCCTTGCTTTCGTATGCGGATGTAAGTACGAATGTGAGTCTGTAGATCACTCTATTATGACGTTTTGCTGTAAGAGTAATGTGAATTACCACGATCATCATAGCGATTTGTTCACATGCTCACCAAAACAGGTGACACATTCACGTTTATTAAGCGGTTGCTATAATGTACACTACGCATTGTAGAGGGCGCTTCTCCACAGAAACATCTTTTCATTGGAATAGACAAGACACTTGCTCACTTTGCCGGGGGTTTGCGTGAAACTCTGTAGATCACATTTTAAATCACACATTTTGTGAAGTTAAGCAACGTTTGATGTTTGGCTAATTCGTGTTACAATCTCGATTTTTTTTAAACATTTTACCAATCATTAAGTTAGGGGTAACATTTGCGTGTCCAAAGTGCATTATTGCACATTCGTCAACTTATCATCTCTAAACATTGCACCATGCCATTAAAGCATTATTTGCGTTTTGCAATATATCTATATCTTCCCTAGTATTTAGTCGAACATAGATTGTTACATCTATTATATTTTTACATCATCTGCATGCACGATCGTTTGTACGCCATCAGCAGGATGTCTGGTAATGAGTCTATATGCAGTATAATCATCAGTGGTCCTAAAATTAACAGGTTGAGCACGCACCGTCTTTCACGTGCCCTAATCTTTTGAGAATCGACCGTAATCGAGGTTAGCATCAAATGCCAACTGCAAATGTTGACAGTTCTCACCAGCTCGCCACTGTCTCGAACGCTGGCTTGTCGAAGTCGAAGAAGATAGTGTAGTAAGTAAGAGCTCTTTACCATATAGAGTTCACGCTGTAAAAACACGAACGCGCGGTGATAATGAAAAGGTAGTCATAACAATAGCAATTATGATTTTGTTTAATAATTATAATTTATTTTATTATCATTCAGTTATAACAATTATGAGGTATGAACGTTTAAGCCAGGTTCATCCTGTTTTGTTCCCTTATCAGCAGTTATGTATATTATTAAAATCGGTGTTTTACGTAAGCTCACAAATATCTCCTTCCTCCAGGAGGCAAGACGCCTGCTTGTTTCGACAGGCACGAAAGTCTGAAAGCTGCTCGGAAAGAGCGATCGCGTGCAGCGATCGGCGTCCGGCTGCGCGATAGGTTAGTGTCGTCTGCCACCTGCTCAATGAATGCTAGTTACGAAAGACCCGTAAGACGTGACTACAATGCGGTGCCCGCATCCGAAATGCATCCGTCGCCGCCGAAATTCTCGCTCTCTTCCCAGACTGTCTACGAGGGTCCCCGACTTCCCAGCCAATAAAAAAACGCCTCCTATTAAATATGATGCTAGCTGTTACGGTGAGAACAGAATCACCTCAGTGGCATCAAGTGACTGCTGTAAGTGTGAGCAAGTGTATACGTGCGAAAAGTGGTTATAGGCTAAATGGAGAAAAAGCATATTATTTTGTATCATATTGCGTGACACACACATATATTGCAAGCAGGGACGCTAAAAAATATGGAAACGACGTAGCTCTTCTTTTCAATTAAATGTCAAAAAAAAAAAATCATTGAATCTAGGCAACAATATATACACATATATTTATATATATAGTTGCCAATAACTAATAATGAGGTAGATACAGGCCACCCAGCAATACAGAAAACAAATCTAAATCATTAAAAAACTTATCAAAGAGAGCACAAATACCATAATCATCGGTGATTTCAGTTGGCATATGTTTAACTTTGTGTAAGGCTGTCAGAGATTTAGAAACGTATGCATCCAAGCAAGCGTGAAGAATATGAACCTAAGTATAAAATGCGTGGTAACATACACGCAAACAGGGGCAGTAAAGAAATTGACCGTTGATTACGTACTGGTTAACCAGAGATCAGAAAACCGGATCGTAAACATGTGTAGTGACAAAGAAAAATAATATGGCGAGAGACCAAAAATTGCACGCAGCTAATAGATAAGTGAAAATTTGCAAACAATTTATAACAGTGGAAGAAAACAGGAGTAAAACCACCGTATGAAAAAGATATTAGATTGGCAAAGCAAATCTTAGATAACTCGATTGTCAATTTGGTACCAAGCTATACAATTAACTCCTGGTAAAATGAAGGGTTAAATTGTGTCTTGAGAGTTTGTAATTAAGAAGAAACCTGTCTTCTACACCGAAACAACATGGAGCAAGCGGATAAGCTGTGCAGGGATTACATGAAGGTAAAAAAGCACTCAGCGAGGATATAGCCAACGCCGTAAGATTAGACAAACTTACGAATAAAAACACCATAGACAATAGCACAGGAATGAGGATGATACATTTTTAGGAATATATAAAACAGTAAGAGGAAATAGCTCGAGATAATGAGAGAGGAGAAAAAAATAATACGCACAACAAGGAGATACATGAGGCACTTAGTACTACGTTTGATGTTAATAAATATATATAAAAGACAAAATTGATAAACATATGTAAGAAGAGCGGATATTGGCTGAAGGACAACCAAAGAAAACATTGAACAGGCTATAAACTCAGGACACAATGGGGTATCGCTAATATAAAGCCTGTTTCTAAGGATAGCAGCAAATATTCTGTATACAACGCGCTACTGTTAGTAGTAATTTACTTTTGGACAATTTAGTATTTTTGCCTCTGTCCTAGGTATGAAGGCAACTCGGCCTGCTAACCAATCTTGAGAAATTTCCTCCCTAAGGATCTTATTGAATTCACACGCCAGGTAGGCAACATATTGGCTCGTACATTGGCTCACAGGCTATAAGACCAGCTGCAAGAGATGAAACTATTAGGACCATGGCAGGGTGACTGTAGAGCGGGCAGGAAGATAGCCACGTGCTCTCGCACGCTAGCCTCTTCAGCCAAGTACTCAATCCGCCGAATAACCAACTTACAGAAAATCTTCTTCGATGCGCCCACTGACTCCACTTCACGATAGCCAGAGTATTAATATAGTAATACACGAAGTAAGCAGCACACTGTGCGGCAGAATACACAGTGGGCGTTATATATATATATATATATATATATATATAACGCGATAATATAGTGACGACATTATACACAGCGTAGCAGCAGCCAATTACTGCCAATTACGCCAGTAAACCGACCCAACGCACACTGCAACAACCAAGGAACCGTCACCAGCCACAACACGAGCATAGTCGTAAACAACCTATGGATACTTCTCGGGCTGAACGCCGGCCAAGATTTAACGTCCACGGGACTGCTTTTCGCTTTGCTTCATAGACGGACTACCCCCATAAATAGAAATGTGCAACGGTGGGGATCGAAGCCGCGCACCTATGTATTTGTCTCCTCCGGTCGCGAGGCGCAGGCGACTGCACCACGTTACCGGGCTCGACATCGTAAACAACCTGGTAAGACGGCACTACCTACAGTCGAGTTCCGGGCACATTATCGAACGTGCATCTCGTCTTACAAGGAATCGTCAACAACCTCGACATGAGACCGCTCAGCTACATGCCGACAACAATATGGCACGGGCACCACTGCCGGCCCGTCGCGCCACAACCATAACAACGGCAACATCATCACCATCAGACCTGCGTACCTATCGAGCCCGGTGGCGTAGTGGATTAAGTCTCCGCCTCGCAACCGGAGGAGACACATAGGTGCGCGGGTTCGAACCCCACCGCTGCACATTTGTATTTATGGGGGTAGTCCGTCTATGAAGCAATGTGAAAAACAGTTCCGTGGACGTTAAATCTTGGCTGAGGGTCAGCCCGAAAACTTTAGACCTGCGTACCTGACCTGTGACGGCGACCGGCATCACCGGACACAACGCACGCCGTGATAATGCGTAGTGTGAACCGACTAATCAGCGAAGAGGACGAGTGGAAACTACCGATGTCGAATGTTCGAGAAGATTTGATTCTATCGTTTAAACTTATTACTACTGTACGAACGCTACGGCCTCCACTTGAGTGAATAAATAGTTTGAGAAGAGTGGCTTAAAGCCCCATTCGTTGCTCGGCTACGCTTTGCGTTAAACCTTACGCTGCGTGTTGTCATTTATCGTTCCTAAGTCTGTCGCGTTGTGATGGCCGTCCGGCTGAGTCTACACTCTCCAGCCAGCTCAGCGTAACAACCATCGTTACAATATATATATACAAGTCGGATATCAAGCGTCTAGGTTAAATACCGAGCAAACGTAATTTGGAGGATCCTGAGCGGTTCCTTGTGTAACACATATAGTATACATATGACTGTTAGTTGATATTAAATATATATATATATGCGAATGCTTCGACGTTAGAAGCTTAGTGTCGTAAACTCGCCGTTCCTTAGCTGTCAGTTAAAGTAAAGCACTTATTCATTATGATGGCAGTTTGGCAGTCGCCCACTAGCGCAGATATGCCTTAGGAGTGTTACCGCCGCTTCTCGATGCGCGTGCATCCTCCTCGGTACGGTAAATTGCTCGACTATTCTCCAGGCTTGACTTTTTACAGCGGTTAAGAATAAAAATGCTTAATGCATACCTAGTAGTTTTGAGTCGACAAATAGCTACTTTTATTAAATGACAAAAACGAAACACGTGAGCTGCCTCTACCTATGGAAGCCGCTTCGCCGAGTGTCCACACTTTCTCCAACGCCAACAGTAGCCATAATGTACCTCGGATCATTGAATTCGGCGTGCATACATAAGCGTCACGTATGTATCCACAAAAATGCACACAATCTTTTTAGGATAAATATTACGAGAATAAGTTAAACGAAAATAACTTTTCCGACTGGAAAAGTATTTGAAATTTCCTGCGTAGTGAAAAATTATTAAAAAATCCACTGCTGAATAGCGTCATCTTTAGTGATTTGGTTTGGGTGAAATATTCGGGTCGATTCTCCCACAGACAATGGTGTGATAAGAAAGCGGACACAGGATTGTCGGTGCTTCAACAGCCGTATCCAAAAATCGGGCTGCGCCCTGTGTTTCTGTACATATTCCAGCGCGCATTTACTGCACAAGAGTAACCCGGCCACAGGGAATGAAGCTCCACACCTGTAAAAGTGTGTAAGCATAGTACCGAACATTTCAATCTGTACGAAAAACCCAGTGAAGGACGTTCAAAAGTAGCAACGAATGTCAAAAATGTGACAAAATCTTTGCCATGTCTATATATATATATATATATATATATATATAGCAACGAAACTCTGCAAATAAAATGTTACTATAAAGTCAGTTGCGACGCGATACGAAAGTCTTGCTCAGTCCGCCGCATAAGGAAGCATATAACCACTACGCGCCTGAACACGCAATCAGCAAATGTGCACAATCCACTACATGTTTAAAATACGTACATAGTAAACTGAGATAATTTATGTTTCTTTCTAATAACTGCGCTATCTACTAGACCCTAGCGCATTGCAATTACTACGTCTTGACTTGAAGCGAAGATAGTGACTGATGGCGGGTTTGCCGACGTCAATTGAAGCTGCATTGGAAACAACCTTGGCGCCTTCACGAGGTTGCTGACATCGTGAGAAACGCGCGCCAGACATTGAGGAGATTCGTAAGGCAACTCATATATATATATAAATATAAATATATATATACATATAATTACGAGTCGTCACGAACTCGGTTTGCAGAGTGACGTCTTCTCAAACAACCAGAAGGTCGGTGTCAGAAGAGACTCTCGCTACAGAACGCTGAAATAGCTGCACTCCATATATCACCGATGAAATCGTTTTTTTTTCACACCACCGGTTCTGTGTTTACCAGATTAACAAATAGACCCGCATCCCAGTCGTGACAAGCACAGATAATAACGCATTCGTTTCTCTATGCTGATCATCCAACTGACCGTCTACAGCCAGGTGACGCTTGGTTACTGCCGCCTTGCTTCAGCCCGCAATAAGAGGAACACAACATTCTGCAACGAACATGACTTTCGTTTCGAAAAAAGTCCATTTATCTAAAGCACCTCTCTCTGCTGATTAGCCCGAGCAGAAGATATAATCAGCCTATCTAGTTTTTTGTGGTATCAACAAATAGTCGACTACACTTATAATATATATATATATATATATATATATATATATATATATATATATATATATATATATATATATGTATATGTACATATGTATATGTATATATATATATATATATATATATATATATACATATATACTCGGCAATGCTCGTCTCTCTCTCTCTATATATATATATATATATATATATATATATATAAATATATATACATTTGTTTATATGCGGCAAAAAGACTGGAAATGAGATCTTCGTACGCTCTGTCTTGTGTTCACCTATTAGAGCACAAACGAATCGCCACTAAGGTGTACTGCCATTGAAACGAGGTGGCCTCGGCCTTGCGGGCCGAAGACGAACCGCTCCCAAAGCAATATGTTCTAACTAAAGTTTTCGGGCTGACCCTCAGCCAAGATTTAACGTCCACGGAACTGTTTCTCACATTGCTTCATAGACGGACCCCCATAAATACAAATGTGGGGCAACGGTGGGGCTCGAACCCGCGCACCTATATGTCTCCTCCGGTTGCGAGGCGCAGACTTTAGCCACCACGCCACCGGGCTCGACAAAGCAATATGTTCTACTTTACTAATCGGGAGAGAAAGCGCCGATAAGTAAGTTGGTCGTCGCAAAAGTCGGCTATCAGATGCTCTAGAAACCAAGCAAACACAAAACAAATAAAAGCGATATTGGGGGTTGGATGGTAATGCACCATATCCTTTTATTGAGGCATCTGTGTTCCCCGTTTTGTGTTTTTTTTTCTGATTATGGCCGATTATAATTCAACACTACCGGCATTCCTCTTGTCGAGTCGCCGGTCCAGGTATTGAAAGCACGACCTCCTGAATACAAGGCAATGGCTTTGCCATTTAGCCACCTTGTGTCTTGAATGTCCACCGGTGTCAGTGTGCATGGCACGGGGCGCGCATGGATACGTTTCGTTATCCATTCTGCGTTCTGTACTGTCTGTTTTGGTTGCCCCAAGCCGACAACCGGCTGCAGGCGTTAACTCGAGAGCGAATCACACCACCGATTTTGGTCCTCGACCGACGAGCGAACCCAATGGAGCAAGTAAGCGTTGGCAGCAGCGTGGGCTGCCGCCACAACTTTTTTTTTGGTGAGAGGGGAAAATGCTTTTACAAACACCCAAAGCGGGTAGTGTGGGACTTGATGCCGATATTGTTGGCATAATACCCACTAAAAACCTCTCACCTGAATGGCCTCAGGAAGAGGCGAGGAGCTGGAACCATTCCTTTAATACTACTACTTCAACGGACGCCTCAACTGTGGGCGTACATTGCATGCCAGCTTTCGACGACTCACCCACCGTATACAACAACAGCAACAAGGAGATGAATCATAAACCGAACATCCGATTCACCGCATAATTGGCCAGTTTCGTCATGGGGCACGATTGGACACGCACAGTCAATTCGGACATTCGATTCGTACGTACTACGTTCTCGATTTTCGATTCATCTACCAACAAACGAACATCCATCCACCCATCCATCCATACAGGCTTCTGGGGCTATTCACTTCATAGTAGTATGTATTTTATTCATCCTTATAGGCTTAGTCCAGTATAGTTCCAGTTAAGTTCCAGTTCTCCTAGGGTTTCACGCTGCACGCTGAATGAATTACGGTCACGATCCGCCAAGAGAAACAGATCGTGACAGAGCAACCCGCGGCCGGCCGACTTACACGTCCACCTATTTAGAGCCAGCATTCATCATTCAATCGATCGATTCATGGAAGGCGATGCCATATACCCCCCAACCCCCCCTCCCCTAGTGACCTACTTATTCACGCGTATATATATAAATATATATCTATACAGCACGCACCGACAATGACAACCGCAATAACAACAACCAACAACCATAACTTCATAACACCAAGCAACAGTACCAACAACACAAACAGCAGCAAGGATCTGTTGATAGATGCAGCGGTAACCGTGGCTATTGTGTGTTGGTGACGCTCGGGAGATAATCGTCGAGTCGTTTGAGTTGTTCGTATGCCTGTCGCGGAAAACAAAAGCGAATGACCAGTAACAGGTAGCGCATATATATGTATATATATGTATATATATATATATATATATATATATATATATATATATATATATATATATATATATATATATGTATATATATATATATATATATGCCATACCTTACCAGTACTTCCGACGTGTCGCGCGGCATTTCACTCTCACTCCGAAACAAGATTTCTCAGAGACCATGTTCCATTGGAAAAAACAACATTTGCTTTAACGAGCTCTACAATTCCTTATATCGATTATCAAATGTTTTGTCGCACCATACATCATATACAGGGTGTGACAAAACATTTTGATAATATATACATATATATATATATATATATATATATATATATATATATATATATATATATATATATATGTATATATATATATATATATGCCATACCTTACCAGTACTTCCGACGTGTCGCGCGGCATTTCACTCTCACTCCGAAACAAGATTTCTCAGAGACCATGTTCCATTGGAAAAAACAACATTTGCTTTAACGAGCTCTACAATTCCTTATATCGATTATCAAAATGTTTTGTCGCACCATACATCATATACAGGGTGTGACAAAACATTTTGATAATATATACATATATATATATATATATATATATATATATATATATATGATTGCTATATAATCCGACAAGGCAATAATGCCAGCCCTCTTCTACTTAATGTTTATTTGTATGCAGCAGTGTTTACGCTTTTAGTATATGTTTTACGCTGATGACCTAGTCATCCTTTAAGCAAGAAACACGAGAGCACTACCCGAACGAAGCCATACATACTTACGGTGTCCCTACATAAAATAATAATCAATGTTACTAAGACAAATTAGATGCGATTTAGCCGTGGCGGATCGTCTACTATAAAACGTAATGCAATATAAAAATATCCAATCAAACAGAAGAAACCTGACGTACAGACGGCAAGAACAGACTACTATACCGTTTTGTTAAACTGTGTTAAATGTACAGGAAAAACACAGGTAAAATACTTACCGATTTTTCAAGATTATATGTATTTCTTTTAATCTCGAGATGTGTGTGTTGATAAACTCACCCCTCAGCCCTCCAATATCCTTCCTATCCTTCCGAAAGCACCCGCATAAAGGAGGCGGCACACTCGTAATGCTGCTATTGACCTCTTCATGAGCAGCGTACGGATAACACTAGCTGCCGACGGATGTTTGACGCTACGAACATCGACTCGGCATTTGATTACGCCCTTTTTCAAACCGCGGTATAGAGATACGATAGCATTATCAAGTGCTTTGTGCCTATGAAGCCTACATAGAAGCGTCATGCACACACTCAAGTCCTCCCCAGGTCCTGCCCGTCATAGACGCACAACCAACAAATGTATCGTTGGAATCGGCTGAAAAAAACACCGGAAAGCATGGCCACTAAAGCTAGTGTTAATGCTTCGTTCTATCTGGAACTTATTCGATACTTTGCGCTCAATCAGTTGCGCAGCAACCATATTAGTTTTTTTTAAATAAGATTAATTGATTTTTATTAAATTGTTTGCTTAATAGTTAACTTCTACTAGTTAGCGAGACACAAATCTCGCTGGTGGACTATCCATCAATGGTCACCGTGTTTGTGTTAGCATGTACAGAAACCCACCTAGACTCATACGTTTTCTCGCCGCCAGTCAAACGAATTCCACCGAACTAACTCCATTGCATATCTGTGGCAGAGAGACATTGTAGGCACTAGACTAAATGTCTTAGCGTTTCTCTTCATATGGCATTGGTGTAATTTATCTGTTCTTCAAATGCTTGAGCGTGTCGGCTGTAGACACGTGACAGCTAATTTGCTCTGGTCCTGCGTCTTTTATAGAAGACAAGCTGCAAAGAGATGGTGCATCACCTTCCAACCCCCTTTCCTATTAGTAAAATATAGAAATTCATCACTAGTCCATGTTGGGAGAATCACTGAAGAAAGTGAACAACAATTGATCCCCTTGAACTTTCGCTCACCACAAGGAGCGTTTCAGGAACAAGCAGTGGCTCTGTAAAACAGCGATTACCTCGTTCCAAACTACTAATTGCTTGGGGCTGCTTCTACATGGAATCATGAAGTGGCAGCCTCATTTGGACACTATAGCGCCAAAACTATATTGGCTCTATCTCAATCTCTGAACTGTGGCGTCTAAGGCCTTTTGGCGTGCTTTGAAGGTACACCAATGGTCACATTCAGTCTACGAGAAGAGCGTACCATGATGGTACAGCGAGCAAAACAATCCCGAATGACACGCTTTGGGCAATATCGCCGTTGAATTATAAGATTTTCAATTATTATAATTAAGGATGCAGATGACTAATCATCTTCAGCCAGTAGTCATATTAGCTGTACCTCAAGTAGCAAGTTTAGCTTTTGAAAAATGATGCGAGGCATCTTTCCCTCGAATACTCTGTTTTCGCTCACTACGACAGTCGAAAGACCGGCAAGTCGTTGCCAATGTTTGAAGTTCCATTTGCAGTGAACAATACCAGCTGTGATAAGCGTGCTCACCGCCTATCAATAATCTGGGGTATCTCTTCCAATAGAGATACAGTCAATCAGTTTCGAAAAAAGTCTTTTGTGCAGAAATCGTGTTTGAACTAAGTTTTTGTGCAAGCTGGAAGAGCATATTTTCAATTGTCCCTGGTATAAGCAACTGTGATGCTGCACTTACTTTAAGGTTTTCCTTTTAATTTTAGCTATTTGTTTTTTTTTGAGAACTCTGGTACTGTGTGAGCTTCGCGAAAAAATCTGACCTTGTTATTGTATTATATTACAATACAAGGTATCTTTTATTGAAAAAGGGGTATTGAAATCACTTGTAGTCTTTACAATCATGGGCACGTTGCGAAACTCTCCATGCGAACGCGTTATTCACTTTATTCACTGCTTGCACATTAGCAACTTCCGGTGGAGTAATTGACACTCCACTACGAAGATTATTTGGACGTACTGTAAAAAGGGTACTTAAGTTATTACTCCGGATTAGCTGTTTAAAAAGTCTCACGTCAACTCGCATTTGGTACCCGCTCACGTTTGGGAGAGACTTTGCATGTATTACAGCTTTTAGGGGAATCTTAACTTACAGTATTTTGCTTACTTTGTTGTGACTTTTCGTGCATGTGGGAGGAGAAGCCAAAACAAATGCCTTTACGTACATTTTTTGTTACACTGTGTGGTGTAGGAGCAGTTGACTGGGTCCGTAGCGTTAATGCGCTGCAAGTGCCACCGGGTCATAGTAGAGAAATTGCTGCAAAATGGCTACCAGTTAGAGAACAACGCGGATATATATAACACAGAAACAGGAGAGGACGGGCAGAATGTCCGAATTTCCGTGTGGTATTGCCGATCTAAGCAAACCATAGGGTTAAGTGGTTAGTAGACGCTTTTTTGCCGCTAAAGACTACGTGTTGGTCGCATCGCATTGTAAATCCTCGATTCTTCTGACTGCAGCCTGCAGCCACGAATGTGAAGTCGTCACTTCACTTGAAACGTGGCTGGTTAACTGCCGCGGCGCGCCAATAAACCAACAGTCCGAACGAGCGAAGTAAACCAACACCGAATTCGTTTATCCCTTTCTAGGTTGAACCCGTGGCCCTTAACTCAATTCGATTCGCGATAACAATCGTTCGTAGTCATTCTTCTATCTTTTGAAATTGCGCGTTCCTTAAAGCCGGGCGAGTTCATCTGTGTTCTAGAAGCATGACCACAACGGCGACGCTAGAGAGTTTGTTACATATATATATATATATATATATATATATTCCTTCATGTTCATGCGCCGCTCACCGGACGCAACATAACTTCAAGAACCTTTAGCCTCAAGAAGTGCATTGATGTCGGTGAACATGTTTTGCGTAGCGCATGTTATATGTAATTATACACTTTATAAACCTCTGCAGGGCGTTACGTACATATATTAGCAAATCTACATGTCTAGGCAATATGGAGATTGCTAATTTTTGCGGTTGCGTGGTTATAAATAGGTGGTTGCGCAAGTAACTGTGCCGACTAAATTTAACGCAAACGTTTTTGCAAATAAGGATTTAATGAGTTTGAAAAGGTGTATGTAGTATATATATTTTTTTCATTATTGAAAAACAAGTTGCAAGACCCTGCGTTAAATTTAGTCGCCATAGTTACTGACAACCACTACATATCGTTAGTGGCTTCTAGATATACTCTATGAGTTTAGGAAAGCAGAGGAAGCACAAACGGTCGATCATGCCCGCAAGAGGGATTATTTTCATCAATTATATTTTCTTTATTTCTGAATATTCTCATAACAAGTGCGAATATATGCTTGCTAGCCCAAAAAGTTGCAGTTAAATAGCAATATGAAAAGGGAGTGCCGTCCTACATAGAACGTTGTGGTTTTATTTCATTTAATTTCGTTTGTGTTCTCAAAATATGCATCTATATGGTCTGCACAAGAGCAATGTTTATGCGTAGGCTCGACGCTCCATTACCGTCGGCGTTTGTTCGCAATAGTAGCAGCGGCATCTGGCATCATCATTGCGGTCAACAAAATTGGCATGGACGCTCGAGCGTCTGCTGGCCGCGTGGTAAGGGGCCGGCGAAAATTGTCGACCAGAGTTAATCCTTGTGCTCTTCCAGCGACATCCGCGAATCTACGCAATAGCTGTGACAGCACAATGTGCGAGTGAGCGCAGTCTGATTATAAAGCCGACACTTCCGACACTTGAAGCTGACTGCTTGAAGAGTAGGTTCAGAGACACTTGTCGCAATCTGCCCTAGACGATTATGAGAGAGCTAGAGACCTCAGTTTGTGAGAAGATCGGGATCTGATCCAAGATGACCTTCATCTTGAGTCATCTTGGAGCAAGAACGAGTCATTCTGATACTCGTTCTTGCTTTGTCCTTTGCGTTATGAACGCGTTTAAACAAAGAAGAAACGAAAAACGAGAAGACGCCATATTTGAATAATTTTAGTAATTATTTTCATATTGTAACGTTGTTGTGTTACGCTGGTCCGCTCGGGGGATGTAGACTCAGCCGGACAGGTACTGCAGCACGAGGAACTCAGGAACGAAGAATGACAACACGTAGCATATGGTCTAGTGCATGACCGAGCAATGAGTGTGTTTTTAGCCAGGTTGCTCGGTCTATTTATTGACTCACAAGACACCGCGGCGTGCTGACACCCAAAAGAGTCTCAGAACCCGCTCTCAAATCGGTCGAAATTTACAGTGGTTTGTGTTTGTTTCGTCGGTCGGTGAACGTTGGACGCTGTGGCCGCTGGTCGTGGTCCGTTGAAGTAGATTTGAATTGCGCCGTTATGCACATACGGTGTTGTGGGTGGCTGGTCTATCGTCGTACTGGCCAGAGGAAGTGAAACTTCGTCACAATATCATACAAGGCCACTCATGGGCGAGATTTTGGAAGACCCGGTATGAACGAGATCAATCGATGCTTGCTGGGGACTGACTTTGACATCGAGAAGTCAACGAGAAGCCAGCGCCGCAAGACGTAATTGTTATCGTCAACTTCCAGTTCCAGACGGCCAGTTCTAAGCCATCAGCATCCTCATCGTCGTCGTCAGCCAGTAGTGCATCAGCGCACGTTCAGCCCAAAACATTATCGTCGCTGCGTCAATCCGCGTCAATTGGCATCATGTTCAGAATCGGCGGCTCGCTGTCTCTATTATAGTATGTCGATTCGTTATCGGACGCGGTACGCTTTGTCGATATGCCGATATGTCGCGCGACGAGCTAAGCAAAGCCAATCAATCCATCATACAATGAAGCACGCATTTCCACCAGGGAAGGGCGTGTCGCTGGTATTGCTGTCACTGCTGCTGCTGCAGCTTCACCTTTCAGATGTTTGCATGCATCCATAAGTGTACGTGCATCTATATACCACACATATTTGCACATATGATCACTAATATCAAATGCAAAAAACAAAGTTAGAAAAAAAACACGTTTGAAGTCATTCGCAAACTCATAACCATCACGACTACTACTACTACTACGACCACATTACGACTTTACTATTATGATTACGATCTCGACTTTTACGCTACATT
The DNA here is from genome assembly GCA_003439945.1 of Dermanyssus gallinae. Lineage (NCBI taxonomy): Eukaryota > Metazoa > Arthropoda > Arachnida > Mesostigmata > Dermanyssidae > Dermanyssus > Dermanyssus gallinae. The sequence continues at coordinate 179,561 of QVRM01001748.1, read as the reverse complement.
TATATATATATATATATATAATGAATCACACTGTGGGGCCGCCACCAATTTGAGCCGCCGGTTTACATGTACCCTGGTATCGCATCAATTATGGTGGTCATTATATATATATATATATATATATATATATATATATATATATACATATGTATATATATATTTATTTATATATATAGGGAGAGAGAGAGACTCGTAGAGGGAAAACAACTGTTACTACCACTAGTAGTGCTGGCTCTGTATTAGGAGGGGTGACACCTGCTGGCTGAATTGTGTTCAAGGGGAGGGCGGGAAGCAGATAGCGGTCATTAACCGATCCCGCCACGGCGCCGTCGAGTAACTGGAGCGCGTCGTGGACGACGACCACAGCACCAGCCGCACGACCCGAAACCCGTTGTTGCTTTCTGTAGTCGATGATGATGTTGACGCCGCAGCCGACGACGGCGCCGCAGCCGCTAAAACAGCGGCAACAGCACCGCTAGCAATCACACCTGGAATGTAGACGCTGGCCGTTTAGCGGCTAGCTGGCCGCTAGATTAGCGGCGTAACGAACAACCAGTCAGACAGAACCCCCGAAGACCGGTTGGGTGAGCCAGATGAGGAACCTCCTCCCGTTCGACTGTCCGACGGCGGTTTTCCATAGTCGGCATTATCATTATTATCATAGAAGACACCTGACGCATTAGCGCTCTAGCATTTTGCCAGGCATAGCCACGGGGTAAAGGAAAAGCCGGGGGAAAAGGGGGAGCAGGAGAAGGAAAAACACCGGGCGGTAATGTGATGACGACGCTGGACCGAACCAAGTTCGCAATGGTCGACGCGATCGGTCAGGCCGTCTTGTTCGTGTTTTTCCTTTGTTTTTCCTCGTGATGCTCGTTGCTCTTCCACGACTAGGCGGCGCTCGCGGTCCGGGCGAACCGCAGCTGGTGCCAGGCGAGCCAATCGGTCAACTCGAAGTCGTGGTCGGTCGGGGCCTGTGTCGACCGAAGACAAAAAGCCAGACCCGACGATGCAGTAGCATGAATCAACCGAAACCAACGAACGAAGGGAGCAGAGAGTTGGACGTCGTTAACTCCCTCTCCATATATATATATATATATATAGAGAGAGAGAGAGAGGGAGAGAGAGATACTTACGTTTGCATATACAAAAGTTTTTTTTAAAATAACTTCTGACAACACAAATTGGCTAAACCATTTTGAAATAAAGTAAAGGAATATTACGATAACGACAAATACACATCTGCGAGATGGTCAGCAGTTCTGTAACTTTGAAGTGACGCTTTCATTTTAGAATAAGTTCTACTCCACTCGATTTACGACGTCACATAATCGTCACGAGATCGAGTTACGAGGCACTCGTGAATCTGAACATGCCCGCTGATGACAGAAAATGCGTAACTGCTCTCAAAAATGAAATAGGGTGCAATTTATTGAGCTTTAATGTCGGCGGTCTTATAAAGCTTCATGTCGGCGGTCGTGCCATGCCCTGAGGTCCAGTATGAGACTCTTGGTTTAGCTCCCTGTGGTCACAACGGGTCTTACTTGCGCCTATTTCTCATGGCAGGCCGATATTGTCGCATTCCTGGCCCTGGTGAGATCCAGATATTCATGTAGATACACTTTACTTTATTCAGCCACTAGGAGGTCCCATGGCAGCATCTTGGCTGGGACCAGGAGAGCTTCAGTCAAGACCGTCTGATACACCCGGTTTACCCTGATTGCCGGCGTTCGTTAAGTCGACCCTAGTGCAACCCTATTTTTTGCTGTCCGCAATGCAATTTTTCTGCAAACGGGGGCTGCGTATAGCGCCGTTAATTCGGCTATAGAAGCCAGGAACCTTCCTTTCCCCTCAGCCACCCCACCACCGCAGGATTCAGCGAGATCCTTTAGGCCTTTTTGGTCCTGTACTTCACGTGTACCGATCCGGTCAGTCCCGTATCTAGATGAGCCCAAGATGAGCTTCACTTTTTCTGATTTCTATCGGGCGGTCCGCCATTACGAAGTTAATGCCGCTCATCCTTTTTCTGCCGTAACTATGGGTGCAAGGTCGTCGGCAGAGGCCAACGTCTTCACCCCATACTGCCCTGCAAACAGTCGTCTGTCATCCAGGTAGGATAAAAACATTCTATGGAGGTGAGGTGGAAAGCCCGCCCTAGTACTGCAACGCGACGCCAGGACCGCTCACGTACGGAGCCACACAGTCTCTGAACGGTTATGGCCAGTTCCAGGTCTAAATGCAGAAGATAGGGAAATCTCTGACGAACACCTGCGCCCAAGCATTTTCCCCATTAAACAAAGGGGGAAAGACCTTCGTCTCCATTGCCTCCACAGTTACTTTCCAATTCATTGTACTAGAGGCATTTTGACATCCAGGAGGATCAGCAGCACGAATCCCCTCGTTTTAAGCGTCTTCATGGTATCTTCACCCGCCCGTTGCAGAACCTTTCCAGGATCTTACCCATGGCGTCAATAAGGCATATCGGCCGGTAAGTTAAGGGTCCCGTTTTTCCTCTGAGCTCAGGGATCAGAGCAAAGCTAGCCGTCTTCCATAGCCTCGGGAATCTTCCCTCTCTCAGGAGCTTGTCGGCGAGGTCTTGGAAGACCTTAGGCCACCTTTTGACTAGTAGCCTAGCTACTTCCGGAGGAACTTTATCTAGGCAGGGCTTGTTCGACTTCTTCCAGCGTTACCTCTTGTATGCTTTCCGGGGTCGACGAGAGCTCCTCGTTTTCTCTCCGCGGCTGTGCCGGAAAAAGACCGCTTACAGTTTCCTGAAGCACATCCGAGGCGATAAGTTATTGGAGAGTCAATCAAGCAAACTTGTACTTCGTTAATTGGGATTTAGTTCCTGCACCAATTCCATATGGGAATGACCTCACGTTTCGAAGTGCTTTGTCGAAGGCTTTGATGCAACCCCTAGAGAATCTTGTTCATCACCAGCTATGACTAATCAGACCTAGAAGGAATTTATCCGGGATCTCGCCACTCGCTATAGTGTTCACGGATTTCATCATTTCTTAGACCCGTCTGATGAGTTTCGTGAACCCAGAGGTGACCGTAAATGCCGTCGTTGTAGCGTCCATGACGCGATAATCTTATATAATGATTTTATGATATGTGTCGTATATACCACACTTATATACACATACCTAAAAAGAGTACATTTAAATTTATTAATAAAAAATATCTTTGTTGAGTTTATTGACAGACCTGCTCTTTTAAGCTTCGGATGGGCCTAAAGAGAGGATATGCTGACTCAAGTGAACACTACGAATCATCAGTTACCACACATACTTTAAGATTACGTCAAATGTACCACGCAATTGCAAAAAGACTTTAATATCACAAACAAACGCGTAACGCATACGAACAAGGCGCCTCTAAAATGGACGGCCAGCCACAATCGGGCGCGACGTCTTCAGCAAGAAGGTCGGGATTAGCGAAAAAACGATCAAGCTGCATCGTTTAAAGTTTTTTGAAGCGATATTCGACCATGCACCTAAGTATCCACTCCCAAGTCTGTCCTACTCAAAGTTATTGCTCTTAACGTTATTCCTGTTAAGCAAAACGCAGTCAAAATGACAAGACAAAGTATAACGCTGTTAAACTTTTCAAAGCATACAAATTCTGCCACTACGCGTAAACCCGGAAGAGCAGAAAGGTCTTCAATGTCTGCTCTGTGTACGTTTGTGTTGCCCTAATGAAACATAAAAGCTGATTGGACTTGGTGAAGCAACAAACAGCACGGTGAAATAACCGTTTGGCCATTTTCAATGCCTTGGACATAGATGAGACGATAGCACCCCCAGCCAATGCTACAGCGTCAGGCATTCCCAGTCCGCCTGAGAATATGGGAAGCAGAGTGTGCGGCCGTGCATCGGGTAAGAGGCGCACGTTCAGGAGCACCTCCAGTGTCTTCAAGGTCCACTCGTTGAAGGCTCGAAGGTTCTCTCTAAGCAAGTGATTTATCCGGATTGCCAAAAAGCACGACCTGGGTAGGCTGTTCCGTGATGATATGAGATCCTAGCGATGGAAGACGGCTGGTGGCTACTTCGAGCTTCTTTCTCCACGCGTCTAAAACCTCAGGTAACCCCTCTCGGCAGGGGAACCCCGAGGATCTCAATGTCACTCTTCTGGACTACCTTGCAACCGAGAAGGAGATGGCATAGCTCCGATATATTTGGCGAGATCATATTCTCGGGGCCCGTGACGCAGACCTTGCATTTCCGGGGATTTAGGGATAGACCACTCCCCCTCGAAAATCCAGATTTTGTGTGCACCGCCTTGCAGGTACCAGGCATTTAGAGGACACTGTAAGGAGTCGATCAAGTCCTTTACGCACAAACAGAACAAGGGCGGACCTAAAGGGTCTCCTTGTTGAAAGCCCAATTCCTCCTCTTCGTGTCTCTTCTGATGCTATTAAAGGCATTTTTAAAATCTAGCTAATATATATATATATATATTGGCGGGTGTTTAGTTATCATTATAGCACCTGAGCAACAAGAAATAGGTGTCGACCATGCTTGAGAAATCAAACAGTCTCTATCAGCTTAAAAGTAGCTAGAGAATAATGAGTCGTGTTCTCACGAGTGCATAAAAACAATGAAAACACTCTGAATATTCATAACTAAAGTCGTAGTGAAATCGTAGGACAAACATAACAGAGCAAAACATAAAAAACTTTGTCTACGGATAAATCACCGTCGATCATTGCGACGCAGTGGATCAACCATATGACGCATACGACTTTAGCGATTCATTTCTTACCAGTAAGAGTCAGAAACACGTCATCAAAAAAATTATGATCTGGAGTGCTTAACTGTTACCAATAAGCGATAGCCAATCCTAATCAAACAGATCAACAAACGCAAAATGTGCACATACGTATGTGAGATAATTGTTTGTATTATCAGTATTCTATAGAATAGAATAGAAAAAGCCTTTAGTTGCCGAATAAAGGGTGGAAAAGGAGACTAGGTAGGCAATGACGCCCACGAAGCCGCCTTGTTGTGCGATTCTCTGGCTACTCGTACACGCCAGGCGAACATTGTTGTGTTTGATTGTTTCGAGTCTTGCAATACATTTTGGTAAAAACATTACTTGACTTCTACAATTGTTCATTGTCACATTGAAGAAGCGGTCGATAAGATCAGCACTTGCAAGATTGCGCTAGCGCACGCGTGTCGTTTTTCTTCAGTAAAATCGACAGCGACGGAAGGTTAACAGCATTCGGCTCGATATCACATATTCTACAGAGCTTTTTTAGAAATTTTCTCTAAACACCTTCGATCATGGCTATGTGCTTGCACAGGTGTGGGCTCCAGACGGGTGAGCAATATAAAAGTTTAGATAGCACAATTGCTTTATACAAAGGAATATACACATTTGGGTCATTGATGATAAAACAACGAAACAGCATGTTCACAAGTATAGATGTTGATTTCACTAGTTCTCGTAAATGAGCAGAAAATGCAAGATCCATTGATATTAAAACACCGAGGTCTCGTGCAACATTAGCTGTGGGCAATATTGTTCCGTTAAGCTTGTACTCCATATCAAAAAGCCATGTTTCAAAACGAGGCATTTTGAAATGGATAGCTCCATCTCATTGTCGATGCACCAGCGGCAGATGCCATCGACAGCAGACTGTAGCGCAGTGTGCGCTGAGGGAGAGTCTGAGGAAGCGTATATCTTTAGATCGTCAGCGTACAATAGATATTTGACACTAGACAGAATGTATGATTTTAACTAAAACAAATACTGTGTACAGCAAAGGAGAGACGCCGCTCCCCTGTAGGACGCCGGATGGAGCCAGCCGTGGCTCACTAAGAGCTTGCCCGCATTTAACTCGGAACGAGCGATTGTCCAGAAAAGCGGCAAGCCATTTACGAGTCTGCAAGTGGACCTGGAGCGTCTTCATCTTGTCAATAAGAAGCCTATGATCAACCCTGTCAAAGGCACTCTTCTGGTCAAAATATATACAGCGAAAATATTTTTTGGCATTTATATACAAGGCCCAATCGTTTGTCATTTCTAATAGTTGGGTGCCCGTAGAACGACGAGGCACAAATCCGTGTTGGAAACTATCAAAAAGATTATTCACGGTCATATAGTTGGTTATGTGTTTGACTAAAATCCTTTCAAAAATTGAGCAGGCAATGAAGCACTGAGCCACAGGGCGATAATTCTCAATGCGCTTTTTGGACCCCTTTTTATGTATCGGTGTGACGATGCTCTGTTTGAATATGTCTGGAACTACGGCGTCATTGTATGACCGTTCAAAAATAAGCTTTAGTCGATGCCGAGCGTGAGGTTGATTCCAGAGTTGGTGGGGACTCGTTGCTTGTAAGGCGCAAGTTCGCGTAGCGGAAGAGGGACCGGCTGTCCTTGACGCTTATGTTCATCTCGGTCAGGATGCGGAGGCGCTTTGTTGCTTTCATGAGTTTTCGATTATAAGTAGAGGACGAGGCAGGGTTAGAGTGCGAGGAGATTGTTCGCTCGAGACGGGCTACATATGAGCGCAGTTTTATGAGCTTCTGGTCGACCACAGGAGGGGTGAGGGCTTCGATCAGAAAGCGACAACACCGCGCGAACTTGTTGTACATCTCGTTGGCATCATGGCGGTGTAAAAAGAACGCCCTCCAATTGATGAGGTTGACGTGGTTGGCCATTAGCTCGATATTCATTTGTTGAAAGTTAAAATCACACAGCATTTTAATTGCTTCAGAGACGTCAATATTGAGACTGAAAAAGATGAGCTTGTGATCGGAGCTGATAATTGAGTCGCGGATGTCGATGCTGTCGACAGCGTCAGGATGAGTGGTCAGCAGAAGATCGAGAGTAAGTATAGCATTAAACGCTAGTAGAATATGCGTATAGCCGTATGCTATTTGATGATTCGGAATAACTACAAGGCAATATATATATATATATATATATATATATATATATATATATATCTGTGCTAGTGTTATTGACGAGCGCGTCACAAGTAGACAATACGTTGAGTATGATGTTGGTGATTGGTCTGTGGTACCGCTGTTTATATATGTATGTACCAACGTCTGCATATGAAACATTGGCTGGCTGATACCATACACTGTGGTTAGGTGGCAAACAAGCCACAAAGTTCGATACTTTGTTAGACGATGGATGATACTTAGATATGCCGATGAATATCTGCTCAATGATACCACTTATCGTTTAGTAATTAGCAGGACTGTTTTCTATTTGTCCTATCGACAGTGTCATGTAGGCAGGCATTTCATATTGTATATATATATATATTTTTTTTTGTTGTTGCTTTTTTTTGCTATCTTTTCTCTTTTCATCTCCAAACCCACGTACCACTTTCATAACGAGAACTTAAGCTTGTGAATGAATGCAGTTGCGTGAATAAACCATGTCATGAATTGAAATATGCGTACATATATACGCATAGATTTTAGAGCTGTTACTTTAAATGCAGCGGCGGTGGCTTGGGCGATCAACGGACCCTTCGAAACGGGGAGCTGCCATATGGTAACTATAAACGGCAGACTGGGAGTTGCAGGTTCGAGCCCCAGCCTACTGGTTGTTTCTGTTGAACATGGCTGTCATTGTCCGGCTGCTACCTTCCGAGGCTAGGAAAAAACCCATATACATATATATATATATATATATATATATATATATATATATATATATATATATATATATATATATATATATATATATACCTATTACCACTAAAAATAAATATTTCTAGATTCCTATGTTTACAAAAAATAAATACTTTATATATATAAGTCCAGCTACGAGAAAGCGACGACGATGGGTACGTTTAGACGCGATTGTGCCACGGGCACTTTTTTGTTTGTTACGAGCGTCTCTTATGTGGTTGTCAAAAATCGCGAAAAAACAATACGCTGTTTTGCGATTGATTCCAGCGATGATGAGACAACCGTTAACGAACAAAAGATCACGCCCGTTATAGCCGGAATGTCCAACAACATCTCATTCCATTTGCGCAGATGTGGGACGCTTCAAAAATGTTATCTAATCTTCCGTCCGCATATCAAGTCACATATAAATAATTATATTTACACGCACACCTCACCCTGAATGATTGATTGCATTGAATAAATCACAGAAATATATACACAGGTAGTTCAATAAGTTCTTAGAATGAAAACCGAGAATTTTCCAACTCATGTTTTTAAATTTTTCTTATTCGATATACTCCCCGAGAAGCTCAATACACTTTTCCCACCGAGATTTCAGAGCTTTCATACCTCTTGAGTAGAATTCCGCGTCGTTAGACTGAAAATAGGCATTGACAGCAGCCTTAACCTTTTCATTGCTGGAAAAACGCTTTCCACCGAGACTATTCTTCAAATGTCCGAAGAGGAAATAATCAGAGGGGGCCAGGTCTGGAGAATAGGAGGGTTGTTCAATAAGTTCGAACCTCAGTTGGGCTAGTTTTGCCGATGCTTGCCGGGACTTGTGTGCAGGAGCATTGCCCTGGTGAAACGGGACAACCTTCTTCTGCAAAGCGGGCCGTTTCACGATGAGTTCTTGCTAACGGCAGTCCAACAGTCTTGCATAATATTCTCCTGTGATCGTTTTACAGCTCTCAAGGTAGTCGACCAGCATTATTCTACGTTGGTCTTAAAAAACTGTAGTCATCACCTTTCCGGTCAATGCCGTTGTCCGCACCCTCTTCGGAGGTCCTTCATCAGGTGCACACCATTGGCAAGATGCTTCTTGGGTCTCGGGAGTGTAGTGATGAACCCGGCTTTCATCGACGGTCATGAATCTGCACCAAAAATCCGACAGATTGTTCGACATCTTGGCCAAATTTCGCTGTAAAGCCAAAACAGGCGCGTCTTTTTGGCCTTGGTTGAGCAAATGCGGCAGCCATTTTGCTCTAAGCTCTTTCATCTTCAAGTTTTCGTGTAGGATAAAATGCACACTGCCTAAACTAATCCCTAATGCCTCCGCTATTTCCTTAATGTTCATTCGCTTATCTGTGCCAAGAATTTTTCGCACTTTCTCTACGTTTTCCTCATCAGTTGCCGTTTTTTGGCCTCCTGGACGTAGTTCATCCCGGTCTCCTGCGAACAATCAGTTGGACGTGCAAAAATGGCGCAGTCCAGTCGTCTAAACTCAATTTTTACTTGGGTCGCTTCCCACCTTGAATAAAATGCTTGATAACCCTGAAACCTTTTTTTGCCATTTTAAAATCACGTGCCAAGATACGTTACGGGAAAGCTTCAACGAAATCGCACGGCCATCACCATATAATTGAGTGCTAGCAGTCGAAAAGTTGCAGTTCCCATTAGCGGTGAAAGCGTGCCAAAATCGAATTCTAAAAAGCTCATTCTAAGAACTTATTGAACTACCTGTATATACACGCACATATATTAGTTATGCCTAACCGTCACATACGACCGGCTGATCACTACAGACTCGTAGATTCGGTCCGACAATTGGCTTACTTGTTATTATTAGCTAAATATTATATAAACAATAATAGAAGAAAAAAAACAAATATATTATATTAGATGAGCGTCTTCTCTAAGCTCGAGCCCGTCGCGTTTTTCGTCACGTTAGTGAATTAGCAAATCATCACCATCGTCACGTGTTTTCTTCTAATCAGCATCTTCTTTGTGTCGCTGTTTCGACACCAGTTCACATTGACTGACTGAATGAATGAATGACGGAGAACGTATAAATCTATTCAGTCCCTCAAAAAATTACCCCCCGGCTGACGTCAAAATCAACAACAACAACTGCTGTTGGCGTTCATGAATGCCTCCACGCACAAACGTAATTGACAGCTACACAAACAAAACGTTACACCTGCAGCTATGTGTCTCATCCGGTCGCGAGGCGCACCCGAATGCACCCATCACGCCACCGGGCTCGACACAAAGATGTGCTAGCTGCACAACCAAACGAGAGAGAGATTTCCTCTCGGATCGAATCTTCGGGCAACTTCGGACCGGCAGCCAAAAGTGCTGGCCCAAAGCTTCGAAGTTTGAGGCCGCGATTTAACGGCAAGCTCAACTCAAGCAATGTAGTTGTAGCAATTTTCGGTTGTGCAACTTAGTATTATGCACTAGTTCAGGTGGTAGAATGGATCAACAAAGGCTCCTATTTTTGCAATCCTTTTCGACAAATGACAAATTCGCATTGAAGAAAACGTATTGCAAAATGCTTCATACTTTTCTCTTAGACTAGCATAAACAAATGCAACAGTAGCTTTGAAGCTATGAAGTATCATCGGCATGTGTTAGTCGAAGCCTACAGCCCGACTCAGATACCAAATCATAACATATATGAGAGACAACGATTTTTGTAGGTATACGTTCGTAGTATTCAAGCCAGTATTCTTATAAGGAGGGCCTATTTTATTTATCTATCTATATATATATAAATATATATATTTTGCTACAGTTTTTTGTGATGATATATAGACATGAATCGACCGATTAAAAACCCGATCTCGTTGGCTCCTCTTTCAGTCTCTGTCGACGAGTGCAAGCAACATAATCCATTTCACGTCGATATGCTATTTGATATAGCTTGTCGTCGTCGGCGATCATTATTATATATATATATATATATATATATATATGCATAAGTATATCCACGCAATTGAAAAATCCATTGAGAATCGTATCCGGTGTTCGTATGCCGTTTGCAAGCTGAGAGAGTCATTATCATTATCCTGGGTCAGTATCCATCGATCGCTGGTTGTTCAAACTCTCAGACGATGATATTCAGTCTGAGATCATAGAAGAGTGAGTGAGTGAGTGAGAAGACCGCAGCTTTAGAGCCTAGAGTATCCGGTAGCTGGTTGGACAAGCAACACGTTGTTTTTCACGAACGGACTCGACGCGACCCGCTTCCAGTAGGAGTAGTCCCCCCCCCCCCCCCCCCCCGGGAACATCGTTGTCTAAGAGAGAGATAACTGCTTTACGTCGACGTGAATCTACAGCAGTATCATCGCTTGCTGGGGGTCGGTCGGTTGGTATCCGCGTGTACGCGATCTGTCTATATGTTAATCCGAATTTTGAGGTGGTATATCCGATGCGATCGAGAGCGAGAGAGGTCACTTCTGCCACACTCCTTTGACACCCTGTACGCACCACTCTTATGACATCCTCTGTACGCACCACTGCTATGAGCCCGTATGACGACGTACAGTTCTTCTTGTTCTTCAGCCAGCATCTGAAGTAGTCATCTATATTCTCTGCTATTGATCTGTTCTCTAGTGCTACCACCATATGATAAGCGGTATTGGTAATGGTTGTTGTAGTAGCTGTAGCAGCAGTGCCAGATATCCTCTGGTTTTCAAATAAACTAGCCGTATCACAAGTGTGGTCGGTACAATTAAGAAAAGAACAAGCAGTACGAGATAAGTGGCGGCGTGCAGTTCACTATTTCGCGGAATGCCTAACCTAGCTGCTGACAAAATGTAGCAAGCGGCCCATGGCGGGACACCGAAGCGTCCTGATTGGCGTAGCGGCTTGGAGGATCAGTGGAAGAAAATGGATTTTTTTTTAATAAATGCCATTTTTTAATACTCTCGAAATGTTTATTTATTCATAAAATCGGCATGTGGAAAGGCCTGTGGAACAACACAAAGAAAATGCCTTCCTCGACTTTGTTGGCATGTTTGCGTTTTTTTCACGAAGCTTGCAATTGCGGGTTTGGCTTTCATCATTGTGACTAGATTCCAGCAATACAGCGTCGAATCTCGTCCTGCAAGGCTTGAGGCTCGATTGCATCAGATCAACTTGTGGAAAGCGGCACCATCCTGTGGAAAGCATACGCACAATTTTCCTTGTCAACGAAGCCATCAACGAGAAACAAGGCTTCATCGGTGCCTGCCGACGATCTCGCTGGACAACTCACCGTTCACTTGCATCGTCGTTAAATTACCCAATTTACAGAGCGTGAGGTTACGCAATCTTTTGTGAGAATACGGTGCAAAGTGCTTCTCGAAATGTTGCATTCTTGAGCACCATGAGACGGATTAACGGTTCCGGACTTGCGGCCATACTCTGGCGAACAGCCGTAACGATTTTTTTTCTCTGTTGTACGACCTGGCCAAGCATGCGTCGCTTGAAGTGTTTGACATCATCGACCCGGTCTACTCCTAATCTTTCGACTATTCTCCTCACCGTTGGAACAGCACTTGGAAAATTTTGTCTTCTACCAAACGCGATTGGACGCTGCGAATTGCGGCAGTCAAACTTTCACTATTCAGGAAATCAAGTGCTTAACGATAGAAGAGCGCGTTAGTGTGCAGCGAATAGCATTTAATGAACGTCCAGTGAATGGCAAACTGTCTACCATCGAAAACTTGTCTGCTGAAAAGTTTAACAGTCATGGTCAAAATAAAACACGCACAGCAGCTGCGATGACGCCAAATTTACATTTTTCTCCACTCTTGTTTTGGAACATCCGGCTGCGGCTGCTGCTGATTCTGCTGTTGCTGCCTTTCGACGATGAAAACGACCGGCTCGCTCACAACCGTAACAACCAACTGCCACCAACAACAGCCTGTTTGCCAGCCATCTCGAGACAAGAGCGTTCCTGACTCACTACCGCTTCTATCTGTATGCTACTGCTAAATATCGTCTACGACGTCTGCTACGAATTTGGCTTCGGCGTCGGCAACGGCGGCGGCGGCGTCACTGGCCGCGGCAGCGGAATTTTCCCTCCGCTGTGATGATGATGATGATGCTGCTGCTGCTGATGTTGCCCCTCTTATACAGTAGTATTGGCGGCGGGAGCAGCGGGGAGAAGCAGCCACAGCAGCAGCAGCAGCGGCGGCGGGAGCAGTGGGCGGCAGCAGCGGCGGTGGCGGCTATCAGCGCCGCCAAAATGGCGACGTGTTGGCGGCCATCTTGCCGCCAACCGCCATCTTGGCCACCAGTTTTAACGCCCAGTTGCTCGGTTTAGCTGGCTGGTGCCGCTGTCGGGAGAGAGAGAGAGAGAGAGGACATGAGCGGAAAGCGACGACGACGATAGTGAATAACGAGATAGAGACGGGCGGGGGGAGGAGGGGGTGGAGGAGGAAGTAGGACGAGAAAAGGCGGATCGGACGTCGGATAATAGGACGTCGCTCTCGTAGATGCGGCAGTAATCCTAATAGTAGTTGTTGTAGTAGTAGTAGTAGTTGTTGTTGTTGATGATGATACCGTCCTGGCAGAGCGCCACCAGCCATAGCGCGTGTGTGTGTAACACCGAGACAGAAGGTAATTGTCTGGAGGAGTGCGAGAAGGACGCGAGAAGGACGCGAGTTAGAGAGTGAGAGAGAGGAATACAGCCGAGAGTGAGAGAGATTGGCAAAACGTCTGGTAGAGAGAAGGCGAAACGTGATATAGAAAGAGAAGGTAAAAGGGGGAGAGAGAGAGAGAGAGAGAAGTGGAAAGGCGGATGGTGGTTAACTGCAGTGGTGTGCAGATACAATTATGAGTAACAGGGCAAACTCGGAGCACCGACGGCGGGAGCGGGAGGGGGAGAGAAGATATATACATATATATAGAGAGCGCGAGAGAGAGAGAGAAGCTAGTGGCGGTACGTCACGACCACCACCGCCGCCGCCACCACCACCACCAGAGGGCACTAGTGGCTGCTGTGGCGGCGGCTGCAGATAGAAGCATCGAGCCTTCTTGATAATTGTCGTGGTGGTGCTGGTGGTGGTGGTGGTCCTTTCCCAACGAGTGGAGGGGGGATGTTGTCGGGGGCGACAGGGGGCGGCGGTGGGGAAATGGCTAACGAACGCAACGAATGAATATGGTCTTGCGCGCGCGTCTTTGGCTGGCTGGCTGACCGACCTGGATGGGCGGCTCGTGTCCGACTCGTTGGTCGCGACCGCCGCTTCGTTTTTGAAGGAAGGTGGCAAGCTGTGTAGAAGAGCGGCTGAACATACTGACACCACCCATATAGACGCCCTCACGACCGACCGACGAAGTCGGCTATCCACAGACACACACACACACAATATGTGGCACTCTATATGTGGCTGTAGCACAAAGGGTAGTAGAGATTGGTGGGCGAGCGGGTGAGTGAGCGTGATATAAATAAGTGTATATATATATATATATATATATATATATATATATATATATATTATATATATATATATATATATATATATATATATATATATATATATCATATACATATACATATATATATATATATACATATATATTTAGATATGCATGTGCTGTTCCTGGATGGGGATAGATAGAGCTCTGACAAAGATTTGTATGTGTGGCTTGATGTGAATCTGTGTTTGGGTATCGCGTGAGGCGGGGGCGCGCTCGCGTCGTTGAGAGAGAGAGGAGTTGGGGGCGGGGAAAGGGGCGCTTGCATTTAAAGCATGCGGCGTATGGGATGATGAGGTGGAAGAACAATACGTGAATCTATATATAAATATTCGTTTTTATTATTATTATTATTATTATTACTATTTATATACATAGGTATGGCCACGTAGGGATGCTTGAGCGCAGAGTGTAGATATACTATGGTCAGGAATGGTCAAGTACCATCAGTATCATTAGAAATGTGTGAGCGAGGGACTAACCAACGACTAGCCACATAGCCGGCAGAGTGTGGCTGGGTGTTAAAATCTCTCCGTTTTTTTTTGTTTGTTAAGAGGGAACACATGCGTTACGCACAAACGGACACTACCTTTGGATGTAGACAGTGTCGGACTCGGCGCAAACGTACCGGCGACATTACCGACTAAAACTCCGGGTTTTCTGAAAACCGCAGCCTCTCTGAAGATTCGCTCCAGGTCTACCAGATCTTCGGTTCATAATAGTACTATGGTTAAAGTTCTCTCAGCTTGCCTATCTGGTAGTGGTGGCGGCGTGGTCTAGGTAGGGGACTAGTGCGCTAGTTGTCATGGTTGTCATCTACCGGCGTGTCGCCGCAGGTTCCATCCCAGTTGTCGATCGAATTTTCTTTGAGCGAAGCGATGATAAAACCATTTACCGCTAAGAGTCAGCGGCCGTGCTGCCCCTACTACGACTGTTGGGGCAACACCTAGATATCTTAACATGTCCGGCTCTCGGTGCATTGAAGATATATACACGGCCTCACGGGGTACATTGAAAATATACAGGCCTCACTGTGAGTTCCAAGCCCGTCGGGGACGGAGGATAGTCTAAAATTAGAAATAACCTCTCAAACCTACAAAAAATTTAAAATGTGTTTGATTCTAGCCCATATATATATATACATCCGTATGAGAGAATTAGGATTCTGTTCTCTGCTGATTTCTTGCCAGTTTCTAGTTTGTTCATGTTTTTCGCGCGTTCCCACTCAATCTGTTTCGTTCTCCCGCTCTCAATATCTCTCTCTCTCTCACGCGTTTGCCACCCCTGTTGGCAAATACGAGGTCGTATGACTGATAATGATGTTGTTGTTGACGACGTCGTTGCTGCTTTTGTTGTTTTCGTCAGAAAGTTCGAAGGGAAGTGTTTCGAGCGACTGCTTTTCTTGCTGACCTGCCTCAAGGCCGCTGTCAACACGGTGTAT
Organism: Dermanyssus gallinae; assembly: GCA_003439945.1. Classification (NCBI taxonomy): domain Eukaryota; kingdom Metazoa; phylum Arthropoda; class Arachnida; order Mesostigmata; family Dermanyssidae; genus Dermanyssus; species Dermanyssus gallinae. The sequence goes on along the minus strand of QVRM01001748.1, from coordinate 164,012 downwards.
CTATCTATCTATCTATCTATATATATATATATCCATCACTTGTATACATTTTTCTATATATACATATATCTTCTGCGTCCTGTCTGTCTGTCAGTCAGTCACTTACTTTGTCAGTAGTGGGTGGTAGACATACGGCAGTGTAGTAAGTAGACAATTTTTAATTCCTTGAGACCTTGATGTTGTTGAGCAACCATCAGCAAAATGTGCTTAAATATAAATCTATTTTCCGGGCTGACTCTCAGCCAAGATTTCATGTCCATGGGACTGCGTTTCGCATTGCTTCATAGACGGACTCCCGATAGATACAAATATGAGGGTAACGGTGGGGTTCGAACCCGCGCACCTATCTAGTGTATCCTCCGGTCGCAAGGCGCAGACGAAGGCGCACCCACCACGCTACCAGGCTCGACAGCAAGATGTGCTTATGAGTGATTAAGTGACGGAATGAACGTCTGCTCGTCTATCTGGCTGTCTCGTCTTGGCCGCACGCCGTAACCGTGTTGTTCTCTTTTATTTTTTTAAACTTAAATCTAGCTTTGATTTCTTTTGATGATGATGGCGGTTGTCGTATGTGGTTATGGTTATGGCCGCTGTCGTCGTAGAGGTTATGATTATGGTCGTCGTAGTGGTTATAGTTATGATCGTGGCGCGTGTGCTAACTACGACACAACCAGCCCCCTAACACAAAAAGGAGATCTAGAGAGAGCGTGTCGTTTGTCTTTAAGTATAAACGTAAATACTCCAGCGTTGATGGATCCGCACGAATTTTCCGTTCGTTGGCGTTCGAGACGATGGGAGCTGCATGGGAGCCCCCTTACGCTCAAGCTGATTTAGCGCGAGCGTAAGTAGAAGCCTTCATTTTTCGACGGACGGGACTCGAGAGCATCCGATGATGCATCTTGCGTCAGAGGCTGTCCGCTCGACATTCAACGAGAAAGTGCAGCGTCTGTTCGGGGTACATTGTTGGACTGCTGGGTTAATCCTGGGGTTAGAGAACCCGTGAGACAATTGTCCACTCCAAGGTACTAACATATGAATATAATCCACAGATGTAGCAATATATATATAAATATACTGAATTTTTACCTGTCTTACTCTGTGTCTATGTCTGCCTGTCTATCTGACCGAATATGCCGGAACCACGAAGAAGTCCTGCCAGAAGTAAAGGAGTTGCCGGTGGCGGCGAAATGACAGCAGCAACAGCAGAACGAGGGCCAGCAATTTTGTCGTCATTTTCGTACACAATAGCCGAATGAATATTCGTAATAGAACGCACTATATTGTACCACTTGTAGTATTAGCAGTCATCATCACCATCATCATCGAATCGAGGCAGCATCGACTGTAATAACAAAGTTAGCCTGTGAGTGCTGTTGCCCTCATCGTTGTAGCTGCTGCTGCTGCTGTTGTTGTTGTTGTAACGCCACTGAAAGTGACGATCATAATAAAAATATTAGTTCTTATGATGATCATGATGCTATTGGCTAAGATTGCAACCTCAGCTTCTTTACTCTGCTGCAGCCCGAGCGTCACTCTGTCGGTCTCTGCCGGTCTGTGTTTGTTTCTTTCATTCGGTTTTAGTCTGGCAGTAAGTATACTTCTCCAATGCATCGCCCTCTATGAGTTTGCGCGCGCGGCGCCACAAACAGAAACGCTTGGACGTGAGTCGTGCAGCATATATGTAGATATAGGAAAGCAAGGGAGGGAGGGAGAGAGGGAGATAGAGAAAGAAACGAAAGAGGCAAATACGATGAAAAAGAAGACAACGACGACCGACGACGACGATCATGACGACGGACCACGACATAGCGACAGAAACGCGCGGGCTAGCAAGCAAATAAGAACGAGACGGCAGGCAGGGGGCTGGAGGAAGCCAGATAAAGCAACATACAGCCAGGTTACAGAGGAGAAGAAATCGACGAGTGTTGCTCTCCCTTCAAACACACGCAGCCAGCCAGAAAGCCAGTCGCGTACCTGGTAGTGTTCGCCAGGCGCAGTCGTCGTCGTAGCGATAGTAGTAGTAGTAGTAGTAGTATTGATGGTTGTATATGGCCGGTCGCGGCCGGTGAGTCGTCCTCGCATCCGAGGAACACGACGTCGAGAAAAAAAGCATCCTTTTGATGCTTTTTCTCGACGACGTCGATTTTCGACGACGAGGGTGTGGCAATGCTTCTGGTCCGGCTGTTGTTGTTGTTGTCAGCCATATGCTTATCATTCGCTTTCACTGGTTCGCGCGCTCTCTCTCCGTCTGTGTCTGTAGCACCCGATCATTCCATCATTGCGTTTTCGCCTTTTTCTCCCTTTCCCTGAGTGTGCTCTTCAATATCTTCTATTCTTTTTTGTTTTGTTTTGTTCGGTGTTTGTTTGATTCTTCCTTTCTTGTCTTCTCTATCATCTATCTCGTTCTCGTTGTCTTCCTCGTTTTCCCTGAATTCGCCGCCAATATTTCATTCGCCCTCTCCATGCTGTCTGGCCGTTCACCGAGGGTTTCTTCTCTCTGTATGTGTTTGTTTCCCTCTCGTTATTTCCTCCCGCCGACGACGACGACGAGATTCTATTCTTAGCCAACCGTCTTCGTTCGCTGGCTGTGTTGGAAGAGGTGAGGTTTTCTTTCTCTCTCGCTCTCTCTCTCTCTCTCTCTCTTTCTCTCGCTAATATTGTCTCGTCCCGCCGCGTTCTTTCGCTTGCCTATTCGAGCGCGTTTACTTTTTCGCATTCGTCCAGTCAGTCTCTCCACTGAAGATTGAGGAGCGAAGTTGTTGTTGTCGTCGTCGTCGTCGTTATTGTTGTTGTTGCCGTCGCCGTTAGCGGCGGTGGCGCTGCGATCGGCAGCAACAGCGGCCGCCGCCACGGCGGAATTGGCGACCGCATCCGCCGCCGCCACCGCCGCTGCTACAGCGGCCGCTGAATGTGGCGGGCTGCCTTTTGTCGCCGCTCCTGCTCGCCCTCCTCCCGCTACTGCTGCTGTTAGCGCCGCCGCCGCCGCCACCACCACCACCACCACCACCACGACAGCGGCCGCTGAATGTGGCGTGTCACACTTTTCGTTGTCGTCGCCGCTGCCCTCCTCCCGCCGCAGCGGCCGCTACCATCACGACAGCGGCCGCTGAATATAGCGGCGGGCTGGCTTTGGTCACCGCTCCCACGGGCGCCGCCACCGCCACCGCCTGCCGCCGCCGCCAAACATGGCGCTCCTCGCCACTGTCCCTCGCCGCCGGTGTTAGAGGCGGAGCATACGAGGCACACGAGAATCTCGCGGGATTTGGCGAGAAATTGTCGTTGTTGTTGTTGGCGTCGTTATCGACATCGACACCGACAACACCGACAACAACGACGGCGACGACAACAACAACGACAACGACAACGACGTTGTTGTTGATGTTGGTGGTGTCGTCCTGTGAATGCGAGAGAGGAGAGTGAGGAGCCGGCAACGACGAATGAGCGGCCAGCCGAGCCGGACTTGTATGCCTGTGTAAGCCTGCGACGCGGCTGGTGAGTTCGTCGTCGTCGCTGTTATCGTTGTTGTTGCTGTTGTTGTTGTTGTCGTCATCATCGACGGCGGCGGCGGCTGTATTTTTACTACTACGACTACTACTACTACTACTACAACAACGAGGGAAGGAAGAGGAGAATAGGCGTTGGACGGCCGGACGAGCTGACTGCAGGGTTGCCGCCGCCGCCGCCACCGCCGCCGCCGCCGAGTTAGCTGCAGCAGCGCCAACAGCAACCGAGCGACCGCCAGCAGCCTGCCTGGTCGTTTGCCGTCGTCGTCGTCGTCGTTGTTGTTCTCGTCGTCGTCGTCGTAGAAGCGGCAGCCGAAGCGGCAGCCGCCGTAGCATTAGCTAAGCAGGAGGCAGGCAGAGAGACACGCTGCTGCTAAAGTTAGAAGCTATCCGCCGCAGCGGCCGCAGCGGCAGCGACAAGCTAGAAACGAGGCGGCTACAGCAGCATCAACAACATTCGTCAACCAGCCTAGCCAAATCCATCCATCCATCTATCCATCCATCCATTGGTCGATTCATTCACCTAACCTACCACCTATTTGTGTAGCTGCTGCTGCTGCAGCGGCTCTTGCTAAGCTTGTGACGACGATTCGATATTAATACGACGACGACCACGACAACAATCATTGCTACTACTACTACTACTACTATTACTACAACTGCTGATTGCCTGAATGTAATATGTATTATTCTACTAGACGTCGTTGTTGTCGTCTTTGTCATCAGCATCATCATAATCATTAGCAGTAGTAGTCAGTCATCACAGTGCTGCAACAACAACAATAATTATCACACAATACCTTCTCCTCCTCTGTGTGAGCAACAACAACGTTCAGTGGTCATCAAGACATCTTCGTCATCGTTGTTGTTGCTGCTGCTGCTGTTGTTGAAGTTGAAGTTATCGTTCTCGTCGAGTAAACGTGGTGAAGGTGGTGAATCTTCGTTTGAATTCTAGTGGGCGGTCGAACGCCTGCCTGGTTGTGCTGCGTTCGTTGTCGTCGTCGTTGATCTTCGTTCTTCGTTAGTGATGCCGCGCAGCACATTCGTTCAGGAGGGCATCGTGTTCGTTGCCGTCGTTAACGCCGGCTGTGGCGAGGTGCTGATATCGCCATAGTAGTCGTCGTAGAAAAAGTAGTTCCTCAACGTTTCGAGTGTGAGACGACGAATGATCTGAAACCTGATAATGACGAAGACGACGACGACCCGGCGGTAAACAGGGCCTGGCTGCGTTACGTGCTTTGGTTACTTCTACTACTGCTACTGCTGCGGGAAGTATTGTCATTGGCTGCTAAACCACCACCACTATCAGGATTTGTTTGTGTCTACAGAATCGTGGTGGTCGCCGCTCATGGCGGCATCATGGTGGTCAGCCTCTGCAGCCGCCAGGAGTTACGAGAGAAACAGCATAGAAGCAACGTAGAAACAACAAGCTGCAAACAACAACAACAACAACAGCAGCAGCAGCTGCTGCTCCAACAGCAACAACGACAACAACAGCAGCTTCCTTCTCGTCAGCAGTAATAGCAGAGCGAAACTGAGAGACAAAACTGTCGCCGATATTGTCGACCATTGTCGTCGTCGCCGTCGATGCTTAACCAGCAGCACACTCGCTTAGTTAACGCGTTATCGCCGCAGCTTAGTTAACGCAGCAGCCGCTACCGAGAGGACGCTGCTACCAGCATCATAATCGCCATCACCATCAATCACTATCGTCGTCGCGACCGTCTTGATCTCGGCGATCCTTCTCCACACGATCACACGAGAGCGGTAGCTCAAGATCAACGAACAACAACAACAACAACTCCGTGCTGCACGTCGAGAGAAGACCACCACAAATTGCAACAGCTGCTGCTACAGTTTCTGCTTGCTGCACGTAACTGTGGTGATCGGCTGGTGAGATAAGTTATTGTACAGCGCACAAAAGCAAGTGCAATCATCATTGAAGATCAACCGACCTACCAACAAACGAGTCATCATCAATCCAATCCAATCAGTCACTCACCAGTCATCGATCTTTCTTCGTTGTGTTGTTGTTGCTATTGTTGCTGATCCTGGCTTTGTTGTTGTTGCTGTTGTCGGTGGTGGTGGTGCTGGTGATGCGGTGTATGCAAGCCAATGAATGATGATTTGTGATGTTTGGCTAAACGCTGCTGCTGATGCTGTCGTCGCCGCATATTAACGTAGTGTGTGATACTACTAATTATAATAATCATAATCATAAGAGCAGAAATGATGCTACTGCTGCAGCTGTTGTTGATCAGCAAGTTATTGATGTTGGATACAAAGAATACGAGCCTGTTTTGTGTTTGTCAGTCGGCTGCGGCGGCCGCTAGTTCGTTGCAAGTTGGTGTTTGTGCATCATCTACACCAGTTGTAGTTGTCGGTGGTGGTGGTGGTAGTGGTGGTTGTAGATGATAGATGTTCAACGACGACCACGACGTCGAAGTGTGTGGGTTTTTGTTGTTGATGTTGTTATTGTGTGGCCCTGCCAATAATGGACTAAGCAACGAATCGGCCACCACCGATCCGCTCCATCGATTGATCGAGCAGAGGATACAATACACAACACACATCATCAGCCTTAGAAGCAGCAGAGGTTCCAGCTGAAGGCAAGCAAGAAGGTGCGAGGTGTGTCGGCCATTGAGTGGTCGAGTTTCTACGACAACGAGTGTCGTCTCACCGGAATCTCTTACGCGGATATCTTCGGCGGTAGAAATAACAACAGCAGCAGCTGCAGCAGCGCTAGCAATAACATCAACAGAAGTGACAACAACAACAACAAGCTGTAACAGAAACAACAGCGGCAGCTACAACAACAAAACAACAAGCCTAACAACAACAACAACGCGACAACAACAATAATCAATGGTAATGACGACGACAGAAACAGAAGCAGCGTCAACTGCAGCAGCGACAACATAACACAGAAACGAAGGCAGAATCACCCCAAGACCAGACCAGAAAAGGGCCCGAACGCCGCAGCCGTAAACCGTACAAGAAGAAGAAGACACCGAATTTCGGCTTTGCGCTCTTTCTAATCCTACGCCCCGATGGTAACAGTTGCAGCTGCTGCAGCTGTTACAACCTCGTAGCGAGAGAGAAAGAAAGATATACAAACGAAGACACGGCCATCCTGGGATGAATCCAGCTTCACTCGGGTCTACTCTGTGTTTTGTCAGTTCAGTCGTCAGTGAATCACGGGATAAACGACAGCAGTGCATAGCGGAAACACTGCTGTAACACTAGGCTTCCGTTATAATCGATCGTCGTCGTCTTCGTCGTGTTTTCGTGTTGCTGGTGGTGGAGGTGATTGTTGTTATTATTGCTGTGGTAGTTGTTGCTGCTGTTGTTGTATACAACACGAGCAGCTCATCAGCACCAGCATTGGCGTTTCGTCTGCCGTCGGTTACGGCTTTTGTTTTCGTCAGCCAGCCAGCCGTCTTCCAGGATACAGCCCGGTATTGTTCTATTGCGGACTTCGGCGACTACTCTACATTGGGAATTACTGTTGTGGTTGTATATATATATATATATATATATATATATATATATATATATATATATATATCTTTATTACGTATCGAGCCATTACCACCATTGTGGGCAAATGCTTGTGTGGAGAATTGTTTCGTTTAGTTGTCGCTGAGCGAGCTCGTTGTTGAGGGCCGGTTCAGCGGCGGTGGTGGAGTTCATGTTGTTAATGTTGTTGTTGCTTCTGCCGGCCCGGTCACCACCTGGAGGTGTTTGAGTGTACGTGCCGCCGCAGAGCAACGCTGAGTGGAGTAAGCCGTGAGTGTTTTGTTGATGGTGGTGGTGGATGCGAAGGATAGCAGGAAAGTGCGACGAAAGAAGAAAAGTGGAGCAGCAGAGAAATCATCATTACACCATCTTCATCACGTTGCTGTTTCGTGGATGACCACGACGACTACTGGGAAATAAGTGAATTGTTATTCCGTGGACGAGTTGTATACTACCACCACTATTAACAACAATAACCAGCAACAACAACAGCAACATCAACAGAACCAACAACAACAACAATTGCACATCCTCGTGCTTTTAGATCGGCTGCCGGGGAAAGCGTTTTATTCTTCATTTCCTTTCGTCAGCGCGTCGTCGTCGTCGTCTCGATTCGAGTTTTAGCGGCGTACATTGACAGCAAAACTAGCAAAATGACAGAAAAACAAATGATTATATCAACAACGACAACAAGAATAACGCCGCCGACGACAACAACAACGACAACAACAATAAGAATGACAACAACAACAACGACGACGACGTAACAACCCTTGCTAAGGGTGGTGGTGGTGTCGTCGGCCGAGGTGGCGAAGAGGAGTGAAGTTGAGCAGAAGTTTGAGTCTGCTCAAATCCATCGGTTGTTGTTGTTGATGTTATAAATATTAAGGTTGGTCAGTAGTTTCCTAGTAGTGAGATAGTAATAAAGGTCGCTCTGTCGTTACCAGCAAAACTACTATTACTACTACTACTACTGCTACTATTATAACTGCTACAGCCGCTGCTAGAACTACGTTGACTGCCGGGTGACTCATAATCGGTAACGTCAGCATCAGCAGCAACAACAGCAGCAGCTGCGGCGTCGCCACGGTAGCAAGGCCCTGCCAACAACAATAATAACGTCGCCGTCCTCGTAACAGCTGTAGTCACAGTCCACAGCAGAAGCAGGAATAGAGAGAGCGAGAGAGAGAGAGACCCTTGCCGAAGGTCTGGCCCGTCTGCTTGCAAGTAACACAAGCAGCAATCTCGATCGAGGTGGCGGCGCCCCTGGCTCTGTCTCGTATCTCTCGTAACGACTAAGCCAAGGTAGTAAGTAGTTGCTTGTTTCGACATCGTCGTCGGTGTCGACTTTTACAGTGGTGACTCGCACTCTTCGTCGCGTCAGAACGACCTCGTCAAGCCTGCCGAGAGAGAGAGAGAGAGAGAGTCAGATAGATAGAGTCAGAGAGAGATAGGGTGTCTCTGCAGTCAGCGAAGCGAAGTGAGTACGACGCTGGAGCGTGGCCGGGCCGAATACACACTGCACAATATTATACACAAAAGGGGGGAAAACGTCGATGGAGCAACGATACACGGTGAGGCCGGCGTCGTCCACACGCCCCCCCCTACTCGGCAGACACGCTTCTACGTACTACCAGGCAGACAACAGGTGATGCCGGTAGCGCGACATTGATGACGACATTGATGACGACATCAACAACAACATCAACAACAACCACAACAACACAGTCACTACTACAACGACAGAGACCCCAAAGACGTCAAGAGCGAGCACAGAGCCAACAGACATGACACGGCGAAAGATGACCACGACTCGATTATCTAGGACGCCAATTACGCTCTCGAGCATCACGATGTCGAGTAGGATGACGCGACATAGCCGAGAAGCAGCAGCATCAGCATCAGCAGAAACACAAGAACCGACAGCCGAAGTCTTTCCCGCGGCCGTTGTTGTTGCTGTTGTTGCTGCTGGCGTTGCCGTCGCCGCATAGAAGCGGACTTCAGAACAAGAACAAGAAGAAACAACGACGACGCCACCACAACGACGACGCCCCCAGTACTACAACACCTCCCTGCACCCCCCCCGCCGTCCAGAAGCCCCCGGATACTTCGACCACGACGACGGGCCAGGGATTTCCGAGGGGACGTTGTTGTTGTTGTTCTTGTTTGAGTGGTTGTTGCTCTCCTTGTTGCGTAGTTGTTGTTGCTGTTGGCGGTGATGGTGATGGTGGAAAAGTTGTAGTGGTGGTTGGTGGTGGTGATTGTGCATTTGTGTCGTGGCTTATTGCCGGATAACGTGTCCAGCTTCTGGACAGAGGAGTTGCAGAGGAGGTGGACCATTACGGATGTTGTGGTGGGCAAGCAGTCGGTGGATCTGCAGCTCAAATTGTTGAACAAGCAGACGAAGAAGTAGGAGGTGGAGGTGAAGTTGTTGTTGTGGTTGTGGCCGCACCCACCGAGGCTGCGGCATAGATAGGCCGCAGCAGAGGCAGGAGAAGAAGAAGAAGAAGACGAAGGAAGAGGCAACGGACGGCCTGCAAAGGCCTACGGAGGCGCTCGCTTGAAGTCACGGCACAGGCCATGAACGCCGAACATGCTTGAACACATCGGAGGGCTGTTTGTGCTGTTCACATCTGATCATGGTTAGGGAGACCAGGCACCTGTGGGTCGGAAACCTGCCCGACAGCCTCCGCGAGGAGCGGATACGGGACCACTTCAAACGGTACGCAACACCTCATCAGCGATGCCAAGTAGTTACACCTTCGACTTGTGTTGTTATCGTCAACGCCAACGCCAGCTTCACCATCATCATTGCGGTGATGGTTGTTGTGATGATGGCGTTGTTCTTCATGTTCTTCACTTCCTCGTTATTGTTGTTGTTGTTGTTGTTGCTGTTCTTATTATCATCAACTCGTTCTGCACCATCATCTTCATCTTCATCATCTCCTTGACCTCCACAAGCACCATCTCCCTCATTTGTTTCATGTTTCTTCTTTTTCCTCGACTGTTGTTGTCGTAGCAGAAGTCCTGTCTGCTTCTGTTGTTGTTCTTGTTGTTCTCCCTTTGCTTATCCTTATTGTTGCTGCCGTTATTGTTGTTGTTATTCTTGATATTGTCATTATTATAGCTCTTTTTATTCTCTTTAATATTATTCGTATCATTCTTCTTCTTATTGTTGTTGCGGTTGCTGTGGTGGTTGTTACTTGACGCGATTCGAGAATGTCTTGGTCATCATCTCTTGATCATGATCGAGCCGCGTACGTCCCGACCTCCTTCCTCCCCCCTCCCCCCAACCCCCGACGGATAACCAGCCATGCTACTCCAAATGGCCACGATATGGAGAGTGAACGAACATTCACGGTCATCACGTAGTGAGTGAAATAAAAGGATTCTGGAGAGTGTGAGAGAAAGTAAGAAAGAAAGCGAGATATACAGAGAGAGAGAGAGCGTGTGCCACGGACTTTACGTCGTGTCCTCATCAGAATCAGTGAACCAACCAGCCGCTGCTCGACAGGTTCCGGCAGTCTGGCTGCCATCAGAATCATCCCAGCAGTTGGTCTACCCACCCCCCCCCCATCCACAGGAATACCTAGAGAACGAGAGAGAGAGATCGTTGTTGGTGCAAACATGTTCGTTGATCGTCGTAAAGGTGCACGTGCGTAGCAATAGTAGTAGTAGTAGTAGTAGTGATACTGCCTACTGCATGCCTGGATGTCCCTGGAGTATGTATGCAACGGACACCGGGTTAAGTCGATGGTCGAGCCGAGTTCCCTGAAGGCGGTGACGACATGACGCCCACGCCATGCCACGCCAGACGCCCTATCTGGATTACCCTAGCCAACGGCAGCAGCGGTGGCGGCTGAGCTGAACTGTCGTCGTGGTTCAGGGGCTCCCGATTTCGACCTCGATTTCCTCGACGACGACGACGACAACAACAACAACAACAACAGTTACTACTACTGCTACTACTACGACTACTGTTTCTATGGCTTACAACATCAACAATGGTCGTTGTAGCAACAACAGCAATGACGACGACGACAACGACGACGACAACAACAACAATGACGACAACAGCAGCAGCAATAGCAACAAAAAAACAGCGTTTATCTGATGCTGCTCGTCGAGCACGAGATCGGAGCAGTCTGATTAAGCGACGCTGAGCTGAGCGAACAGCTGGATCAGAGAAGCAGTCTTCTGCCGTGCTGCTTCTGTCTATGTTAATATTCGCTGTTGTTTTTTTGTTCGTCTTTTTGCCGCAATTGTTATTGTTTCGGTTTATTTCGGTTCTGCTGCTGCTGCTGTTGTCGTTGTTGTGGTTGTCGTTGTCGTTTGTTGTTTGCCGGATGCTGCTGCTGCTGGATGATGATGACACTGACACTGTGTCTTCGTTAATGTTGTTACCAAATGTCATTGTTGTCCTTCTTCGTCTTTGGATACGTTGCAACAAGCCGGATACGGGATTATTTACTAGCAGCCGAGTTGTTCATCTATCTCTCTCTCTCTCGCGTTCTTTCTACCTATCTGCCTATCTCGGATAAGTGACCCTACTACCCAACTCAGCAGCCATCGCCAAACTCCACGGCAGCTTCGATGACGACTCTGGGCCGCCGGCTAGAATTCGTTCTCCGCAGCTCCGGTAAGTTTTACTTTTTGCATTCTAAGTAGTTAGGTAAATAGTATATATATATATATATATATATATATATATATATATATATATATAGTTAACTATGTGTATAGATTCTGTTTTTAGAGCATTCTTTTGTATAGCTCTTATTACGATATACCGTGAGTTAAGTCATACTACGTTTTAGATCATACTATATATATATATATATATACATACATATATACGGGCATTTCAGTTTGGGCAAAGTTTGGGTTTGCGAGTGGATTTCCACTGTATAACACCTCAGAACAATCCTCTCGGCGACGTGAGGTTGTGAGAGCACACAGCTCTCCGAGAGAGTTTGCTTCGAGAGGAAATAAAGGCGCTGCTGTTTCTGCTCTAGTGGTCACGCCGCCTCGGGCTATTGTGTGACAACATCATAGCTGCCTTTCACGTACCGCCGCTGGGGCATCGGCTGCGAGAACGGAGGACGATGCACGCTGCTGGTGCCGGTAGAGCTGATGGTGGTGATGCGTGAATGAAGCCACCTCAATCGGCGAACCAACAGGAACCGTTTTGCATCGATCTGTTTCATGTCATGACGGCATATTCCTGTGGCAATACACTTCTACTGTACTGTACTGTCGATACGGTGTGTTGCCGCTCTTCGCCGTTGTTGTTGTTGTTGTTGTTGTTGTAGTAGGCTGCTGCTGCTGCAACTGCCGCTGTTGTTGCTATTGTTGTTATTTTTAGCCTTGTCGTATTTTCTTGTCGTATCCGGCTGTAAACAACAACGCCAACAACAATAGCAACACAAACAACAACGCCAACAACAATACCAACACAAACAACAACGCCAATAACAACAACCGCAACAACAACAACAACAAGTCTGTCCTCCCACCGACATTACCGCCCGGAACACAAAACGATTTATTCATTTGCTTGTTTGTTCACCTGCTTGCTACGCAGACAGCTAAGCTAGTGAACGTCTTCGAGGTCTTCCCGTTTAGACAGACGCCGACCCCGAGTATCAATCATTTTCTCTTTTAGTATTGTTGTACAACATACACATTCGTCATCTATAGCTTACCATTATAACAACACCACCACAACCACCACCACCAACAACAACAACAACAACACAAACAAAAGCAACAACAACTACAACACAAACAACAGCAACAATGATTCGTATCGAATGCGCGTTTTGCAAATGGCCGCCCACTGATCTACTTATGAGTAGTAGTAGTAAGTATATCGAGTAACGTCGGAGTAGCGTCGGTAGCCTTCTCTAACTACTGGCAGTGACAGTGACTAACCCTTAATGTGGCCTTCTTACGGCTGTTTATATGCAATATGGCTCGTGCTTCATATACAAGCAGCCAGCCAGCCAGGCCAGGCGAGGCCAGGTCATATTAAAGCAAAGGTCAGTGTAATAACAGTGGTGCCTATCTAGAACAAGAGGCGACGATCAAGACTGTTGCGAAATGATGGGTATGGGCGTCATGAGCCAATGGGTCTAGCGCGTGCAAGTTAGGGTAGTTGTAGTTGCCAGCGAGTTCAGTCTTCTAGAAGTTGATTTTGTAGCGAATTTTCTTTGCTAAAGTTCTTTCTTTCAATTGTACGCACTCTATGTCCCTCTCTTTTCTCTCTATATCTATCTATCTATCTATCGACAATAATCGAATCTGCATCAACAGCATGGCCACGCATTATTATAGTATGTGGTCGTCATTATAGTAGCTTAGGTCGGCGGCCCTCTCTAGGATAGGTCGAACTCGGCCTCGGTTGGCCTTGACAGCAGCAACAACAACAATAGCAACAACAACGAACGTTCAACAACGACGCGTGCTATATAGTTCCATCTGTTGTTTACCCCGTCGTCAGGCGAGACGGGGGTGGAGCGAGCCCGGCCCGGGGAAATCGCAGCAGCAGCAGCAACAGCAAAAGGGGAAATAAACCTTAGTTTCCATTACTCTTGCCTCCGCTCAGCCGCCACGAGTGCTGTTTTAAGGTCGTCCCCGTAGTAGTAGTAGTAGTAATAGTATGGCTTGTAATACTTCTACGACCACCATCGCCACTACTGCAATATCATGCAATTTAGCTAATTACCACATTAACTAACTGGACGAATTCCAGTTGTTGGCGTCCGCCTTATGGATCAATAGCTGGTCGGTGTTGTTGTTGCCCTTGTTGTCGTGTTGTTGTTGTTGTTGCCCTTGTTGTTGTTGTTGTTCTTGTTATTGCTCTGCTGTCGTTACATGTGTAATGTCATATATGTAACGCGCGCGACATGGCATTCATTCGTATTGTGTCTGTGGCTATTCACGAATCGGTGCTCGCCTCGACGTCACGTTGTCACCGTATGCCGTGTATAGATAGATAGATAGATAGATAGATAGGGATGGGGGTGCGTTGTTGTTCCTCCCCAGACAACGGCAGGGGTCGTCCGGGAACCCCCCAACGACAACGGTCGGTCGGTCGGTCGACGACGAATGGATGTCATGGTAACGAGCGTAAACAGCGGACTAGTGCGGTTAATACAACTGCAATAACAACAACGATAACAACAAGCAACTCCAACTAATTGACGGAATAAGCGATGCACACACACACACATATATATATATATATATATATATATATGTATCGTCCTCGCCACCACGTCCGCATTCGCGTCGCCGAAGGCTAAGCGAAGGCAGTGAGTGCTGTTGAGGTTGCCCTTCAACCCGGCTGACGACCGTACTGCGCATATTCGAGAGCAGGCTACCGTGCGAGCAGGCTACCAGGCCAGCTCTGCTGCCTCTACGCGATGAAAGCCGTGTCTATCTGTCTGTCTGTCTGGCTTGTTTACGCTCTGGCCTCGTAATTTGTGCAAGCAATCGAATACTGTTATATGTATATATATACATATATATTATATATATATATATATATATATATATATATATATATATATATATATATATATATATATATATATATATATATAATCGGTGGTGACTCAGCAAAGCGCAGACTGTTTCTGGGCAATAGGAAGCCAACCGTGGTCCCCGTAATAGTTGGGACAGCGAACTCGGCGTACGCTGTCTGTGTCTCTGCTCTAGTCAGTTAGTGGAACGTTCAGACGCGTTAGCGGCGCGAGAGACGGCGGTCTTCTGCTGCATTCAATCCCGATCGGTATCGATGATCAGCTAAAGCTCGTGTACACATACGTACATCTCTATGTATGTATGAACAATATATATATGTATATATATATATATATACATATATATATATCCTTTACGCGTTTACTGGGGATAAGTTTCCCATGTTTTTCCACATTTTGAACAAGATCAGCTGGCATTTCAATATATATATATGTATATATATTAGGTGTGAATTGTTTCGATGGAGTTGGTGGAGAAACCGCCTTATGTTGTACGGCGGTGTTAGTAATCCAAGACACGTGTCCTGCTTAGAGCTGGAATTAGCAGATTTCCACCGTCTGGATCTGCACTCTCGTTCAATGGATGATGATAATTATGATTATGTTGTTGTTGTTGTTGTTGCTGTCGTCGTCGTCGTCTCGTGGGGTTATGATTGTATTAGCAGTTGCACTACGAAGTATCATGGTAGGGTGGCTGGCCTAAATACATAAAGTGCGTCTTTTCAAAGCGCTGTCATTGTTTATGTGTGGGAGTTGAGTTTCTGCTGGGGACCTGTTGTTGTTGTTGTAGCTGCTCCTGTTGTTTTTAGTTGTGTTGTACTTCTACTACTACGACTAATACAACTACAACTACTACAACAACGGACGTATTTTATCTTGATATTTGCCGCTCGCGTTGTTTTCTCGCTGCGACTGTCGTTGCGGCATCGTTATCAGCGGATATGTAGCGTTTAACGGACGATGAATATTTCATTTCTGCGATGTTCTGCGCTTCGGCTACTATGCTATCAGTAAACAGTGCCGTGAAAGGGCATTAATGCAATCGGCGTCGTGTCCGTGTCTGTACGACGCACGATGGATTTCTTTTTGTTCAGTGATGGGTTTTGTCTTGTGTGTTCGTTCGTTCGTTCGTTTGTTTGTTTATTTGTTTATTTTATTCTGTCTTTTTTTTGTGTGTGCCAATTTCTACTTTTTTATTATTATTCACGCTCGACACCAAGCCAAATTGATCGTATCACCCACCCTCGCCTTCTCGTTTCGAATACAGACACACTTTGTACTGCTTAACGATTATGCAATTTCTGTGCTGTCACCTTTGCAGTAGACAGTGACGTTGCTGCAATTGTTGTTGTTCTTGGTGTTGTTGTTGTTGTTGGCGGTGGTGGTGGTCTCATTGTTGTTGTTGTTATTGTTGTTGGCGGTTCGATTGCTCGAAACATTTGATGTTTTTATTGCTGTTGTTGTTCCTAGGGTTATTGTTGTAGTCGTTGTTATTGTGTTGTGTTGTTGCTATTGTTGTTATTGTTGTTGCTGCTGCCTCTGCTGCCTCTGCTGCTGCTGTTTCCGCTACTTCTGTGTCAGCAGTCGTGCGTTGTTCTTTCGACTGTATCGACGATTACGATGTTGCTGAACGATGTTGTTGAATCGTTGCTAACAGCAGTTTTCGGATCTTTGTTGGATCTGGATACTGCAGCTGGATAATTCATTGGCCGGCAGCCGCCACACGATCTACCACCGATCTATTCACTCGTCACCGCACATCGTTGTTGCTGTATTAGTCGCCTTATGTAGAACAGACAGACGGACGGTCATACAGACAAACCACCGACGACGATTGTTGTTTCGCGTTCTGTTCCTGTTGTCTGTCTGCCAGTGCGGCTACGGCGGAGTCGTCACGATTTGACGGGGTGTGGCTATCAACAACGACAACAGCAGCAACAGCAGCAGCAGCAAGAAGAACAATAACAACAACAGCAGCAACAACAACAACAACAACAACAACAGCAGCAGCAACAACTACAACAACAGCAGCAACAACAGCAGCGACCAACATCGAACTGACTGCTTGTTGGTTTGGTGCTTGTTGTCGTCCGTAACAGAAAGCGGTGGCAGCAATGTTGGTGACGGTCACGACGCTGGCTGACAGCCGGATCAACAGGCGACGTGGAAGCGCGAAAATAATGGAGTCTCTCTCTCTCACGGTCTCTCTCGCTATACATACGTAATAGATAGTGAGATATATAGAGAAAGAAAGAAAGAAAGAGAGATAGATAGATAGAGAGATAGGACACGGGAGAGATCAAATGGTGGAGATCTGTGCGTGCCCGTTCCTGCAAACGTTATAGAGGAGGATGAGGAGGCTACAACAACTGCAATAACCATAACAACAATAATAGCAATAATAACAACAACAACAACAACAACAACAGCATATGGCCTCGGCCTACTACAAGTGTAAGAAACTATTATGTTTCTAACTTCTACTGTTGTTGCTGTTGCTGCTGCTGCCGCTGCCGCTGCTGTAGATTGATTGTGGTGGTGGTGGTAACTCGGGTTAGCTGACTCTTTCTTCGCAGGCGGAGGCAACAGATTCTCAACCTCTCAACCACGGAACCAATACAACTCGCCTAGCGACTAACTTCTTAAGACGGACAACAAACAGTCAAGCCCAGTAAATACACAGAGGCATGTGCAACTCTGGTTGGCGGGAATCGATCGGAGGAGAATCGATCAAGCGGAGGGGGACGGACCCTCCTATGTGCGGCACCAGCACCCTCCATCGGCCGGTCCCCCGGCAAGGGGTACGCGAATAGTGCGCCCACCACGCCACCACCAGGCAGCTTGACTACTATGCTGCTTCTGCTGGGGGGTGCTGGTGGTGGTTGTGGGGGTGGTGGTCGTAACGCCAGTGCTGCGTTCTTGCTGATTCTGAAGATTGCCGTCGTTGACTACCACCCCCATCGTTGTTGTTGTTATTGTCGTTGTTGTTGCTGCTGCTGCTGCTGCTGTTGTTGTTGCTGTTGTCGGTATATTTGTTTGTCTGTCTGTCCGTCGGTGGACGATCGATTCGTTCGGTGGGTGAGTTGGTGGGTGTATTTGTTCGATGCTCGCTTGATTGCGGCTCACCGATCACTCGTCGTCCGTTGTTGTCGTTCACGAGAGCTGACCGAATCGTTTGGTTTGTTAGTCTCATTGGAAACAACAACAAGAACAACAACAACAACGGCGAGGACAGCGGATGGCCGTAGGAGAAATAGCTGCGACGCTTGTTGTTGTTGTTGTTGTTGAAGGAGTCGCTGCTCCAAACGACAGCGACAACAACATCGGCAACAACAACAACAGTAACGACACCACCTGCAGCAGCGGGAGCCCCAGCCGCGAGTCGGCTAAACAGTTTGGTTGAGTGTTTGTTACTGTTGTTACTGTTGATGATGCAGTTATTTGTTCGTGTTGTTGTTGTTGTTGTTGTTATTCATGTTGCTGCTGTTGTTGGTGTGTTATTTAGGTTGCAGTTGTTGTTGTTGTTATTCATGTTGTTGCTGCTGTTGTTGGTGTGTTATTCATGTTGTTGTTGTTGTTGTTGTTGTTGTTGTTGTTGTTGTTGTTGTTGTTGTTGTTGTTGTTGTTGTTGTTGTTGTTGTTGTTGTTATTCTTGTTGCTGCTGTTGTTGGTTTGTTATTCAGGTTGCAGTTGTTGTTGGTGTGCTATTGACGTTGCGCTGTTGTTATTGATGTCGTTGCTGTTGTTGTTGTCCTCGTCGCTGTTGTTGTTGTTGTTTTTGTTGCTGCTGCTGCTGCGGTTGCCGCCATTGTTGTTGCGGTGACTGGCTGTTATTGTTGTTGTTGTTGTGTCGGCGGCGGCTGCTACTGCCGCCACCACCGCCGCCGGCTATGGCGGCGGCGGCGGCGCCGTCGTGGTCGTCGTCATCATTCTGCTCACTCGTATCTCACTTTGCTAGCTGCTCGGTCGCTTGCTTATTCGGTCGGCTCTCCCGTCGTCGACGCTCACCACCGACCGTTTCTGGAAAAGATGGCCGGCGACCATCCTATCCCCTGCGGCTGCTGCTGCTGCTGCGGCTGGTGGCGGCGGTGGCGATGGTGGTGATGGCAGCGGTGTTGCTGCTGCTGCTGCTGATGATGATGATTATGACTATGGTCGTGGTCGGCGGTCGTGATGATGTCGATGATGATGATGATGACGACGACGATGATCATGGCGGCGTCGTTACAGCCGTTGTGGCGGCTGGAGCTGCTGCTGCCGCCGCCGCCGTCATCGCTGCTGCTATTATTGTCGTCGTTGTTGTTGTTGACGTTGTTGTTGTTGTTGTTGTGGTGGTTGTCGTCGTTGATGCAGACGCCTCGTGCCGTCTTCTAACCTTCTCGTTTTCCTCCTCGTTCTCTTTTTCTTCCTCCTCCTCCTCCTCCTCCTTCTCCTCAACCTGGTCGGTCAGCGGTGGCGCCGCGGCGACGACGACTGCAGCGCCACCGCTGAACGTCGGCGTTATTGTCGTCGTCGGCAGCAACCCTAGCATGAACATCAAGTAAAAATGTAGTAAAAAAAGTAAAAATGTATATACTATATACATATATATATATATATATATATATATATATATATGGGAAGAGAGGGGAAAAGGAAAGCCAACGAAGAAAGGAGAAGATGAAAAAAATAAGACAATCAGGAGGAAAAACAGCAATGTTTATTGGGGCTGCACGTCGAAAAAAAACGCCGAAAACGACAACGAGAGAAAAACAGAGAGATATAATATCACAGAAAAAGACGACGATGACAAAAAAGAGCGTATTCAAGAAAATGACGAGAATACGGTGCAGGTTGAAGAGTAGATAGATAACAACAACAACCACTACCATAACAACAACAGCAATACCCAGCAAACGACGGTGGTGCCAGTGAAGCAACGATGCAACAAACGAAGTAAGTTCGTCGTCCAGAAGAAAAAGAAACGAATCATCTCATTCGTTGTTGTTGTTGCTGTGAGCACTAGTCCTGCCGGCGTAGTTCCTACTTGTGTTGTTACCTCCGCCTCGCCCCACACACATGCGATATATGGGCGTTGTCGTTTTCGGTTGGGGGCAAACTTCATAAACACGCGATTGCCCGATTGGCGGTGGTGGAGGGGGGGGGGATCGGAGACGGCTATGGCAAAGCGATCCAGCGGGAGAGCCAGGGGGAGGGGTCGAGCTGACAACGAAGGGGTCTTTGTCGTATAAGAGAGGTCGTTTTCGACGCCCGACGAGCTTTTCCTTCTTCTTTCCTTTATTTCTATATATTTTCTTACTCTTGTTCTTCTTCTAAACGTTCTGCCACTGTATTGTGCATGCTGCTGCTGCTGCAGCTGCTAATACTGCTGCTGATGACAACAACAATAGCAACAAACAGGGTGCTACTGCATAGCCTTTGTTTTGTCATATGAGTTATCATTTTCCTTTTCTTAGTTTTTCCTCTCTCTCCGCCTCCCTCTGCTCAGCTGTGCCTGTAGTTCATTGTGCTTCCCACCATAATGTTGTTGTTGTTATTGTTCATGCTGCTGTTGTTGTTGATGTCGCTGTTATTGTTGCTGCTGCTACTGTTGCCGCCATTATTGTTGCGGTGGTTGCTATTGTTGTTGTTGTTGCTGTTGCGTCTGTGGCTGCTAGGGGTCGTTGTCTTCCTCGTCTTTTTGGATCGTTGTTGCTGTGGTCTCTATGCTGACGGGATGATGCCGACGACGACGACGACGACGGTGCTGTTGCTGTTTTCCTGCTGCTATGAAGCTTTTTGCTTCTTCTATTCGCCGTCGTTCGAGGGTAAGGGGGGAAGTCATCCGGCGTCTGGCAGCGCGGAATCCCTCTCCGCGGACTTGCTGTTAATGTTTCCCTGTTCTTTGGCGTTCCCCACTCCTCGGCTCATATTCCTTACTCCTCGGCTGATGTTCCTCACTCTTCGTCTGGTGTTCCTCACTCCTCAGCTAGTGTTCCTAGCACTAGTCCACTCGGCAACAACGATAACCATACTGTTGTTGTTCTCGTTGATATTGTTGCTGTTGTTGCTGCTGCTGCTGCGGATATTGTTGATGTCGTTGATACTGTCCCTGCTGTTGTTGTTGTTGTGGTTGCCAAAATTGGAGGTGAGCGCTAAATGGTCACCATTAAACGACCATCACTACTTGCTGGCCCGAGAACGTTCGCACATCCGCTGCCACAATGACTCACGCATTCGCGACTTGCTTCAGACACCACTTTAGATGGCTTGCCACGCATGCCAAGTACTTCTGCGACGTACTTCTCTTTCTATCACGCGCCCTGTCTCCGTGTCTCTTTTTCTCTCCCACTCTTGTATTCTGTGCTTGATTTGCTCTGATTCGTCTCGATCGATGATATCAAACTAGTAAGTACTTCGCTGAGTACTGCTACTACTACTACCGCTGCTCTACCGCCTATACTACGTGATTTCGACAGTCATTCAGAAGCTGTTCCCGGGTGCTCAATCACTCAATGATTGCCACTCAGCGGTCCGTCGGTGGTGGGTCGATTGGTCGTCGATTGACTGAGGCCTACGACAGTATTGCGTAGCAGCTGCAGCAGGGCCAACAGCGTGTTTACTCTGCTGCTCTGATGACCTCGCTCTGGCTCTGCGTTGTAGCGACTCAGTAGCGACGACAACTCACCACCATTGCCATCATCATTACAACCACCAATGAACGAGGTCGCGCTTACGCCTTTGATCCTGTGGCGTCGTCGTCGTCTTCGTATTCATTGGTGCCGTATTCACATGAATTCACTATTTTATTGGCTAGCGCTAGTTTTCTTCTTCCTCTTCTTCTTCTTCGTCTTCTTGTAATTATTAGTATTATTAATAGCATTCATATTATTAGGTTAACCGTCAACGACCAGCGACGACCTTCCGTAGAGGTCCGTTCGAACTGCATCGAATTCATCTTGTGCCATTGTGGTACTCTGATGGCTGGCTGGCTCGCTCGCTCACACAACGGCAGCCATTGTGATGGGGCCATGTTTGCCCACCACCATATTATGATTACTGCTGCTGCTGCCGCTGCTGCCACCCATGACTGTCTCCACTGTCCACGGTCTTGTTTTATCTAGTCGGTTCCAGTAGTAGTTCCAGTTCATTATAGTTGCTAGACTATACGACAATTTCGAGATTTATGCTTCGCGTTTCGCTTACCGCAGAGCCCGACGATAGAATGGCGAATTGCTAAGTTTCTTGAAGTGCTTACAACTCTAAAGATTATTATTATTATTATTATTATTATTATTAAAGGATAATTAGTATTGTTTTTATTAATACTGCTACTAGTACTAGTAATAATAATCATCTTGCTACTTTTGTAATATGACGACCGCCAATTCAGCGGCTCCTATGCGCTACCATTGGTGTTTAGCCTGCTGCTGCTGTTGCTGCTGCTGCCATAATTGGTCAAGTGCAGCCGCCAATCCGCCTGTGTGAGATAGCCGTCGTCTAGACAAGATGTAACGTTGTCCATCCACGTGGCCCGTTTGCCTACGTCTGTTGCCGTCGTCGTCGTCGTCATCGAGGAGTCGTGATGTCGCCGTAAAGCTTCGTAAAGCACCGAGCCGCGCAACGTGTTCGAAACGCTCGTCGATTTTCAGTTTCGACGAGCAGCAGACAGATAGCGATTTATCGCTCGATGCGAGGCGAGGTGAGGCGATACACTCTCCAGCATATCTCAGCATCGTCATCGTCATCTCGATCGAACTGGCCGAAAGCATCGCCGCTGCCTTCGCAGCACAGTATGCACTCTCTGCGGAGTCTGTCATCGTTTGCTTCGTTCGTAATGATTGGCGCCAAATGCGGCCCGAAAGACAGACAAACAGTCAGGCAGGCTAACTGACAGAAAGAAACAAACACCTCTCCAGCCGTAGTGTTTCTCCTCCTCCTCCAACGACGACGGACGACCACGATGACATACTTCTCGTCTGACCCGTGCGGCTGGACCAACTCTAGAGTTAGAGACTTCGACTTCGAGGTGGTGGGGTGGTTAGTGAGCGGGCGGGCGAGTTGCACATTGTCGTTGTGTATTGGCCGCCCTAGCAGAGCAGCACGGTATCCCTAGCAAACATACAATCTCAGCATTTCAACAGCATCAACGCCACCATCACCGCCACCATCACCCCAAACATCATCTTTATCATAAGCATCACCATGATGATCACCATCACTATCATGCGTATCATCACCATCACCATCATCATCAGCAGCATCGCTGCAGGAAATTGCCACGTCCACCACCACGTTGAACGCGTAGCACATTTGCTGCTTTGGAGCAAGCTAACACAAGCGGTGAAATGTCCGCCTCGATTCGAAATGCCCGCCTCCCGAAAGACCACCATCATCATCATCACCATCATCATCATCATGGGGTTGGGGGTTCGGAGAGAAACCCGCCCGGCCGCTGCTGCTGCTGCGGCTGCCGCCAGCGCGTGCGCAGTTTCAGTCGAATCGAATCGGAGATTCGGATTCTTCGCGCAATTCCCGGCAGAGGATCGGCGGCTCGCAAGAGCCGCTCTAGCTGGATCAAATGAATCGTTCAGTGAGGACTTGCTGCTTGCTGGTGTCGAAGATGCCGAAGACGACGACGACAACGATCATGGCTTTGAGGCCTACAGGAGCGACCCTTTGCTCTTCTTCTTTCACCCTACGAGCCTGCATTTGCAACAACCCCCGGCAACAACCCGGCCCGACTGCCTCGAGGAGGCAGGTCCCCCTCTCTCCGTGACAGGTCGAGGATGTGGATAGAGAGTAGCTAGGTATCTGAGACGAGAAAACGGAGGAGGAAATGTATAGCCAGCCATACCCGGGTCGGCCAACGAACGGGCCAATACGAACCGCTGTACGAATTGCAGTAGAACTAGACTTCGTCCGCGAAGAATCCGGCGAGAAGATCTTCTCGCTGCCTCTTCTTCTTCTAGCCTTGAGCTATCGCCGGTAGTTGTGGCGTCCTCTCTCTGCGCTGCCCTCGCGAAGCTCGATACCCTAGCTAGTTCTGTTCCCTAGGCCTTTCGGCCCTATCGGTTTGAATCGCCTCGCGAGAACGACTGAGAGAACAAATCCTTCAACTGGGAGAAATAGTCACTATATAGACGGGTTCAGAGGTGCAAGCGAGATATATATATATATATATATATTATATATAGGAAGGAAGCCAACCATGGTCAGCCCATGAAATACCGAGTCACTAGCTAACAAGCATGCTTCATGCTGCCTCAAGCCATCTTGGGCTTCGTTTGCTTGTTTGGGTTGGTTGGTTTTGTTTTGGTTTGGAACCACGACAACCACACGAGACTATTTGGCGATGTAGTCATGATACTCATTCATATCGCTGTTGACACTGTTGCGGCTGTTGCTGTTGTGGTCGTTGTCCTGGTTGTTATGCTTGCTGCTGTTGTTGTTGCTGCTGCTGCTGCCGCTGCCGCTTTCTGGTCGTTGTCAGAACAACGTTTACTACGTCAATACTGCGTTCATCATTACGTTTAAAACTACGTCATCATCGTCGTCGTTGTCGTCTTCCATATTGCGCATTCAGCGCGTTTCAAGCGCCGCAGGTTCAATCGTGCAGTCGCCATTGTTTATATTGGCTGCTATCCATCGAGACTGCAACGAGACGAAACAGTACGAACAAGTGGACAAGCTTTTTTCAGGCTGTTTAGCTTAGAAGATAGATTTATGACTACTATTACTACTGTCATTCGTGTCCAGTGTTCAGGCATTTTTGTATGGTCTAGCATAGGGTCATATCATAGCTATCATAGCCACCTCGTGGTGGCATTGCTGTTGCTGCTGCTGCTGCTGCTGTTGATATGGACGTAATGTCCTCTTTTTCGTTTTTACTCGAGCGCAAATGACGCAGTGGCATTGTCCGCCTAAGCATCTACATCCTATCGAGGCAGGACACGCAGGCCGGGGCGCCCTCGAAGGAGCCAATTTAGTGGCCTAACGCTGCCACGCAAGGTGAGTGCTGCTTGCAGCGATTCGCCGCGTGCTTTTCGACCCGATTTGTAGATGGCGGAAAGCAGGCGTTGAGAGAGAGAAAAAACAAGCAACAAAGAGGATTATAGGCTCTGAGTTAGGAATTAACGCAGCAGCAGACTTGTTCCACCACGCCCTTGGCCAATGATAATTTAAAGTAGTAGCATTATCTAGAAGTATCGTCTATGCTGGATCGTCAATGAAAAGAGGCGGTATATCTGTATATATATATATATATATATATATATATTGATTGATTATCGCTTGATAAGTGTGTACACAATATCACCCTTTTATATCAGGGGCGCATTGTGCTGCAGCTTAGAATTACCTATATTTGTAGCCTCCCTTATTTGTCCTTATGTGTTGAACATCTTCCATCGGGATAATCTCGGCTTAGTAATTTCAACCTGTGCCTTTTCTGCATCCTTACCTAGTCCTAGCGCTTCCCCTATTTTAAATTCCTAATTCCTCCCAATTGTTCACATTCCCTAACTAGATGCTCTATCGTTTTCTTCTCTCTCACCGTCTATATATATATATATATATATATATATATATATATATGCGGATTACTTATTTCATCGGTTCGCTCACCTCTTCTCGAGCTAGAAGTGCCCTCTCCCTATCCGTCACGGATCGAAGATCTGACGCCATACTAGATAACAGATCGATTTTAACGATAGGTCATTATTACTGTTATCAGAAGCAGCAGTAACAACATACGGCCACTGTTTATTATTATTATTATTTTATTATTATTATCATCATCATAATCATCATAGTTCTGCTAACGCGTCGACCGGATGGGCCGGTCGAACTGCCACCGTCGTCTGCTCTGTGTGAATTAACTCTGAGCATTTCTCCAATAGATAATCCAAAAGATATACGCTTGTCGGTTCGGCGAGACGTGTATATGTCGTCGAGTTGACCTGCCGACGGTTTTGCGGTACACGAGTTCTCGTCCTTACGACGAGTTAGAATTATGATATGTGTTTATGTTTGTATGTTCCGATGGTCTGCATTTGATTTTGTGTCGGGTGTGTGTGTGTAACACGTAGATTAAGTTTACACAGTGTGTATGTGTGAGTTAGATTTCCAAAATAGCACAAGTTTACTCCTACAAAATCAGAAGCCTTAGATGTCTGTCGTGTGTGGTAACAGTCAATGCAACGTTTTTCTTGATTTTTTTTTCCTGCCGTATAAAGTCTAATATGCAGTCATACTAAATTATGATAATAAATAATCAATGCAATTATAGTAGTTGTACGTAGCAAGGAAACGGAGATTTGTAGTAGATGATTGCAGTAAAGTCTCTAACAATATACAATAATGTTAAGGCCATCTTGCTCGTTCTAAAAGTTTACCTATTAAAATGTGAACTATCTATCCACCGGCACGTGACCGCGATTCTGAAACCCCTTGTCAATTGTCCACGTCCGTATGAAAGCATCCATGAAATTTCTATGGTAGGATAGGCAAATATTTGTTTTTCCTCTGAAATCTAGAATTAGTATTTTGATTTGGATGTAATTTGCACCACTTTCTATCGACTTCTTGGTGAATGGCATTCCCCCCAAAAATGGGGGTGTTCTCGCCACCAAGAAGTCGAAAAAGATGGGGCTTCATTCCCAACGGTGCTCAAGATCACCATTTTCTCACACACCGTTGTTTGTGGGAGAATCGCCTCGAGTGTTTGGTGACAAACATCAACAACGACAATGACGCGATCG
Organism: Dermanyssus gallinae; assembly: GCA_003439945.1. NCBI lineage: Eukaryota > Metazoa > Arthropoda > Arachnida > Mesostigmata > Dermanyssidae > Dermanyssus > Dermanyssus gallinae. The sequence continues at coordinate 137,702 of QVRM01001748.1, read as the reverse complement.
ACCAGTGGACTCTTCCCAACTGAGTATTTAATTCACTCTCCACTACGCCGGAAGCTCAAAAACTCCCAGATCCCACGTTTGTCTAATATATATTTATATATATATATATATATATATATATATATATATATATATATATATATATATATATATATATATAGGTGACAAATGCGGCCATCGTACCGTAACCGTCTGTGTGGTGTCCGCATATGCCGCCGGCAACGATGGCTTCCTTAGAGAAGTTGTTCGACACGTCCGCAACTAAGCAAAGAAACATATCAGAGAGTTGCGACCTGACGGCACAGACACTTGGTCTGATATCTAGATGACCTGAATGCTGACGTTGCTGTCAAGCAAGTCAAAGTCTTCTTCAAAGTCGCCTAGTTGATGTACGCGGCAGCCTGATAAAAGATATATATTCTTCATCTGTCGCTCACTTGTCCTCTCAGATCTTTGTCGTTGTTGTTGCTGTTGTTGTTGCGGTTGTTGTTGTTGTTGCTGCTACTGCTAATGTTGCAGTGCCAGTAGCGCTCGCTGACGAAACTATCGGTTCTGTCGTTCGGGCTATTCATTCTTGAGCTGTTGTTGCTAACACCGATCGTGCTAACCTTATTGTTTCTTGTTGTTGTTGTTGTTGTCGTTGGTGTCGTTGGTGTCATTTGTTTGCGTTGTTGTTCGCTTAGTGCTGCTGCTGCTGGTTTAGCCTGTCGAGCTATTGGGGCAACGCGACACCTGAAACAGTGTTTCGACTTGAACCCTGTCAGCCGTGACGCTTCGGGCGTGTCCTGTTTGACGTGACCTCGGTTAGTGTCCTGGTCGCCCGCCGAGCGGGGTCCATATTTATGTCCATCAGTTCATTTTGTTTAATGGGTGGGTGATCGAGGCAGGTCGGTGTCGTTCCTACACAGTCGCCGCATGTACATGTAGTGTCCTGGTGCTTGTCCCCCCCCCCCCTTCCGAGGGAGTTGTTCTGACTGCAGCGATTCGAGGGTTTAAGCCAGTCGAGGTTACAAATCTCGTCGTATACATCGGCTACAAAACAAAAAACAGTAAAAAAGCCGTCCGTTGCCGATTGTCGCTTGTGACGACATCAAGCAAGAGTCCCTTAACGAAGGGGAACAGCAACAACAACAACAACACCAGCATCGTCAAAAATAATAATAATCATAATAATAAAAATAATGAGGATACACATTCACACCTCACAACTGTATTGCTCTAAGACATATAATAATAATAATAATAATAATAATAATAATGGCGGCAGTAGCAACAAGAACAATAATACTCGTATTAGGTGTAGTAGTAGTACTTACATGATGATTCGAGATACATCGACGAGACAGGCCTAACGCTTACAGGAAGACAGAAAGGTTCTCTAGCTGGTTGCCGCACATGGGCAGGTTAGCGTAACAAACACAGGCATTTTTAGTGCTGTTCGCGTGGTGACAGTAGTACATTTTATTCAGTCATTGGCTTTGTTATTGCTGTTGTTTTTTTTGTTGTTCTGTTATGGTTGCCGCTGTGTGTGTTGTTTTCGTAATTTGTGTTCATGTTGTTGTTGTTATTGTTGTTGTTGCTGCTAATGTTTTTGTTGCTGGTGATGGTTTTGTTGTTGCTGCAGCAACGCATAGCCAGTGGCGCATGTAGAACATGGTTGACATCGCATAGAGAGAGGGAGAGAGAGAGAGAAAGAGATAGCTCGACAAGATAAGAGGAGATAGCTAAAAGTTAGGCATCATAGCTGATCATAACCACGAGGATTTGTTCAGGAAAATATGGAGGACAATGGCTGGCAAGTTCGCGACACATGAGTCACATCGACACCCATACAGACAATTACGAAATTGAACCTACACTAGCAGCGACAGCAGCAGCAGCAGCAGCGTCAGGCACTTCTGCCATTGGTTGCCGTTGATTGGAGCTGGTTGGCTGTGACCGGCAGGACCAGAATGATCATGATCAGGACTCGACAGGATATCGTTGTTGATAACAGTTGCTGAACAGGACGCACACACAGCAACGCCGCGACATCGACGTTCGCGGGTGACTCATCCGCACAGCGGGTAGCAGCTGCTGAATAAACGGGATAATTGGCTGTTGTTATCTTTTGTTGTCGCGTCTGTCAGCCGGTTCTTGGTTCGTCTGAACGTTGCTATATATATATATATATATATATATATATATATATATATATATATATATATATATATAGAGAGAGAGAGAGAGAGAGAAAGAGAGGGGATGTTTATACACGGCCGACCCTCGACCATGGATTGATCATTATTCGCAAACAACTCTTTGATTCGTATTTCTGCTGCTGCTGCTGCTGCTGCTTTTGTTGGTATTGTTATTGTGGCTTCTGATTTTGTTCAAGTTATTGTTGTTGATGCTGCCGTTATTGTTGTTGTTGTTGTTGCTGCTATTGCTGCGACCGTGACGAGCTAAATCAAAAGTGGGAAGCAATCTAGTAGTATAGTTGTGCGCTCGCGCACAGACAAGCATGAGCAGAGTCACTTGACAGCGGTCCCGTCGCCATATGATCTTATAGGCCATGTGCTCCTCCTCCAAGTAATTGTCTGCATCGTGATGGATTGGATAGTGACTTGCTTGCCTGTGCTTTGCCCATTTGGCAGCTAGCCTGTTTATATACTGTCCATTCATTGGCTATGCAATAACAATAATATATATATATGTATATATATATATATATATATATATATATATATATACATCCGTCTGTATACTTCTTGTATGCATCTCTCGTTGTGCCTCCTTTGCTCTCAGAGGCTGGTAAACTGATTGTTAAAGTCGATGTGGCCGGGCGACGGTAGGTGGTATTCCGATCGCGGCTACAACAACGACGACAAAAACAATCACAACCACCACCACAACAACAACAACAATGCCCTCACGCGTTTGTTTTGGTGGTGCCTCGCGTCCTCCATCGTTGTGTTTATCCATCACTCAGCGCTCAGTGCGCTTTTTGGTGCGCGTGGCCGACCTCAGCTAAATCTGTCCTTCGCCGCCGCCTTCCGAGTGAGCGCCGACGTCTGCTTTGTCATTAGCAACAACAACAGCAACAACAGTAACAACAACAGCAACAACAGAAACAACAACAACAACAAACGACGACGACTATGACGACGACAACACGCGCGTTTCTGAGTGTCTCTGGGTCTGTCTGTCTATCTGTCTGTTGTTGAACTGGCTGGCTGGCCGGCCATGTGTGCTATGCTGATGTGGTGGTGGCGGCCTGTTGACGATGTACGACGGATGAATGTTCCGGACGCCGCGCGCGTTCATTGTTTAATCAAGCTGGCCGCGACCAGCTAACTCTGTGCGTTGCGTCGTCTATGGCAGCGGCGGCGGCAGCGTCGTCGTCGTCTTCTTCTTTTAGCCTCTGTAGTAGCTGGCTGGAAACGACGAGGCAAACACAGATATATATATATATATATATATATATTTATATAGGCGAAGGGGGTAAGCCTGTGACCTTGTTTTGGCTGTGGTGGCTCTGAACGAAGAAAGTGCCAACAATATGACACGACAAAAAGCGTTGCAAGAGAGGGCGCAGGCGCACAGGCCAAGATGATGAAACATAAACACGACGACGTCGATGGCCCGCAGCGACCACCACCGAGGTGGTGCTGGCGCTGGTGGTGGTGGTGGTGAGCGTTCAGCGAATGCACTCAGTAAATGCACACCAACCAGACCGTGCGAACTGGAAAATAATTGAATCGAGTACTCGCCTCGTCGTCGTCGTCGTCGTTCTCGCCGACTACTGCTACTGTTGCAGTAGTAGTATATGTGTGTGTGTGCATGGTAGAAGTACTAATAGTACTAATAGTCTAGTGAGAGCAGCAGCTGTAACCAGCTAGTTTGGCATCACACACACGGACACACTACTAATCGCCACGAACGTACTAGACGTGGCCGGAGAGTGCGCGGGAGAGCGCGTAGAGGCTATTTTAGGCCTGGAGCTCGAGTAGAGACTGCCACTGTGTGTGTGTGTGAAAGGAGAGGGAAGACTCTGAGGTACTAGATATTTCTATTTAAGTCAACGTATATATATATATATATATATATAGACTCTGAGATACTAGATATTTCTATTTGAGTCATATATATATATAATATATATATATATATATATATATACATACATGTACACTTTAATTCAGGAGGAACTTTAGATTACCTTGCAGTTAGTTAGTCGACATATATAGTTAAAGATTTGGCATGGGCTTGTAACAATAGCGACGACGTCCGCTGAGCAAGACCTGTCTCCTAGGTGGACAGAGTGGAGCAGTTATGTACCAGGAGATCAACACATTTGCGTTACCGCATTCGTAACGAATACGTATGTACGTACTTATAAGTAGTAGTAGTAATAATAATATTGCGTAAAAATTATATGTATTATTAAGAATAATATGTGCAGGTTTCACAATAGTAAGTATAATGATGATAATGATAGTAACCTGAGACTCTGGTAATGTATGTGCGAACGTGCTCGTCGTTTCCTTAAGAAGAAGAAACTACTCAAAGCTCATCAATCGATCCTCGATATGATAATTCTCTAATCGTGTTTGGCAGTACCCTTCGATACGGCATGCCTGAATGACGGCAGTGAAACCGACGAGAGATTAACAACGAGCGATGAGATCGGTGTGGTCATTGTTCGCCACAGTCTACAACGACAGCATTCTTCTATCTGCGAATGTATTCGAAACACAACGGAAAGTCCCATCATGCTTTCTCTCGGCGTCCTGCTTGCGTTCCGTTCTCGGTATGCCTCCAGCATTACTGTTGCTGCTGCCGCTGCTGCTCGAGCTGCTGCCGCGTTTGATTCGGAGAAATCTGTGTGGCATATGTGCTTAACCGTTCTACACCGCCTCCTCTCCAACCAACCAACCACTAACTCGGTGAACCACCGGCACATAGTATTTCAACGGATACACGAATACAGGACAGCACAGTCGCTAAACAACACTAAGAGCATACATACAGAGGCACCGAGCAACAGGATAACAACTGATGCCTACGCTACGTCTCAACAAAGCGCCAAGTCGAGAGACAAACGCTAGTGGCACCAACGAGACAATAATAACAGCAACAACAGGAACAACGGCAAAAACAACAAAAACAACGACGAATACACCAACATAAACAACAACAACGACGAGATGACAAGTGACACCGCTGATTTGAAAACGCCGTTGTTTTTCCGTGGTTTTCGTGTTTTTCTTCGTGTTTCGGTTGTCTGCTAATAATTGGTCGATAATCGTCGACAACACTATACGTCGCGTTCGCAAGCTTTGTTAATGATGTTTCACAGAAACGTGTGCTAATGTCGGAGAGCAAGTGGTAACGCGTCGAAAGCTCTTTTGGTGCACGGACCCGTCGCCAGCTGACGGTACTATATATATATTTATATATATATATATATATATATATATATATATATATATATATATATATATATATATATATATTATAATATTATATATATATATATATATATATATATTATAATATGTATTCTTATATTGCATATCAAACTGAATTACCTCAACGGTCGTCGCCCAAGGCATAGGCCAATCGCGCGTTTTTATGCATCAGAAAGCACACATGAAGGCGACGTGTAGGTTTTGCGAAATCTAGCCGATATCATCTCGCTACGGGCGGTCAACAGAAGAATTGGCTGTGAACGAACCATTCCGCCTTGCCAGTTAATAACGGGGCATAAGCGTATCAGGTGCATATGCCATCTTGTGTTTTCGTGGGTTTTGCGTATATATATATATATATATATATATATATATATATATATATATATATATCCGTGTTACATGATTAAATTGCGAGACAGCGCCAGCAACTATAGCCGCCAAGCGTGTCGGTCGTAAAGATCTGCATACGTATACTGTTACTATTCATAAGCACGAGCTAACTAGCGCTGTTAAGTTAGAGACAGATTTTGCGGCCACTACAAAGTGTGTACTATTTTTACCCGACTTGCGTGAAATATATGACACTCATATATATATATATATATATATATATGTAACGTGATGATTATATGTCTGAGTAGATTGTGACCATTATTATTGCCGTGATTACATGATAATAATAGTGATGACGTTGAGCGTAACGTACGACTGTATGTAACTCCATCATCTGTGCTTCATTATCTGCAGCCATTCTCCTCTCACCCCACCACCTCCGTCCGTACACTAGCCAGCCATACACTTTTTGTGCCCCGTCGCGTCCCACCACTCCCCCCTTATGCAACTTATAATAGCAACGTGATAAGTTGTGTGTCATAATTGGTGCGTTGTTCTCTCTCCGTTGCTCCGTTCGTTACGGGCAGCGAATTAGGAGCGGCGACCGGGCGCGAGTCGGCCAATGCCTAGAGATAGACCACGTTGGCTTTCTGCGTTCGGTTCGATAACGTGGTAGAAGAGTGCGCACGTTTCTCATTGTTCGACGAAGTCCACACGTAATGCGAATGCACGTTCCAGCGGCTTTGGCCCAGCGGGGCGGCAGCCCGTGCAAGCGGCCAGACAGACGTATTGCAAAATCGCGTGGTGCAGCCGATGCATTAGTTCCTAGGGGACCTCGGAGCACACCTCGGGGAAACCTTACCAATACAGGCCTGTATGTTCGAGTTTATATATATATATATCCCACTCGATCTTTTATAATAATTTTTATAAAAAAAAATTTGTTAGCCATCGCTGTAGGACTGCGATGGAGTGACGTTGCAACGGACGATGTGTTGCGACGAACTCTAACAAACGGAGGAATCGGAGACAACAATAAAATAAAAAGAGTTCATGTCCGCGAATGAGCAATGACAAACGAAACGGCAGCGGTATTTTTCGATCGATTCAGTTGTCGATAATAAGATCATCGGGGGGGAGAGGTATTATATACGTCGTGTAAGCATCGATAGCTGCAAGCTCAGGCCGAATTGCAGGCCAGAGTAACAACGCAATCGTCTTGTATTGTGTATGTTGTTTTTGTTACTGTACCCTTATAATACGATGAGTGAATGAATAATAATAATAATAAGAATGCATCATGCATATGATTGTGTACGACGTCAGTCGTAGTGTAGGAGTGTGGGATTGTTCTGACAGCTAGACAGATACAGAGAGAAGCAATATACTCTGCAAGTATGGCACACAGCTGTAGCAACAACGTCATTGCAATAGCAAACAGCTGCTTCTACGGCAGCACGAATCGGAGTTGTAGTCAGACTTCCTGTTCTGATGGCAACAACAACGGCAACAACGAAAACAACAGTAGCAATTTTCTTCTTGTGATCTGGCACTGCCACTAGTTTTACTATCCGTATAACTACTATTACTACTGCTGCTGCTGTTGCTGCTGCTGGGGGGAAAGAAAGCCGGACACCGCCGCAACCATCTCCCTGCTGTTGTTGTTTTATTCTTCTTTGTCTGTTCCTTTGTCTCTTCTTCACCTCAACACCTCACCCCGCCCCTGCTGTGTTGTGCTGCTCATTGTGCTCCATATAATTGCTGTGGTCGTCGTCGTTGTCGTCGTCATCCTAATCATCCTCGCCTTCATCATCCCTCATCTTCATGATCACCAACTTGTGTTCAACAACAGCCACACATAGTCCTCCCTCCACACACTACAGCATCCACCAGCGACCAGGGGCCTCGTTTCCTAGGACGAGCTACGGACAGAGATAGCTCGATACGTAGCGCTGCATGTCGTTGCTGCTGCTGCTGTTGTTGCTATTGTTGTTGTTGTTGCTACTATTATTGTTGTTGTTGTTGTTGTTACTACTATTGTTGTTGTTGTTGTTGTTCGTGCTATCTGTCTGTTTGCCGTCTGTTTGCTTGCTAGCTTGTTTCTCTCGTTCGGTTGACCGGCCGACGAAATTATGGGGTGGCGGTAGTGGTGATGGTGGTCTGTTACCACTCGTGGCAGCCTGGCAGACTGACGACAACGATGGCAGCGGGCGACCTGTTCCTTCCTCTTCTACGGCTGGTCGCGTCGAAACTACTACTGTTACAGCTGCTGCTGATGCTGATGGCGGGTCGCGGAAAGTAATCACATAGCACTGCCGGAGTCGTCATGACGTCGCCGTACCCGTCATTGTTGTTGTTGTTAGTGTTGTTGTTGGTGGTGGTGATGTGGTTGTTTTGTTGTTGTCGTCGTCGTTATATATTATGTCTGTTGTTCTCGGTTGTCTGTTGTTACTGCTGTTGCTGCTGCTGCTATTACTACTGTAACAGGAACAGGGCTGGTGGGGATACAGGAGGACTGGGAGCGTGGCTAGGAAGTTGGTGTTGTTCTCGTCGTTGTTGTTGTTGTTGTTGTTGTTGTTGTTGTTGTTGTTATTGTTGTTATGGTGATTGTTGGCGATGTTCTTGTTCTCTTTGTTGTGGTTCATGTGGTTGTTGTTGCTGCTGATGCTACTGTTGTTGCTGCTGTTGGATATGGAAGGAAACAATCGACACTGGACAAAATACCAGTAGAAGAGTGGGAGAAGAGGCGGGAGGATGGGGGGAGGAATTGGTGGGGTGTTTGTTGCTAAGTATGCTACTCCCTTGCTGCCGCTCCATTTCGCTTTTTCCTTCCTTGTCTTGTCTTGTTCTTGCTCTTTTTGGTCTTGTTTTTCTTGTTCGTTTGCTAAAGTTTTGCGTTGGGATACTGTCTCCTCTCGTCTGCTTGTTGTAGTAGTGATGGTGGTCGTGCGGATGCAGCGCCACGCATAACAACATAGATACCGCTGTAACAACAACAACCGCAACAACAACCGTAACAGCAACAACAGCAACAACAACAACAACTACTTCTGAAAGTCGCTGTAATCCTAGTAGCTGTTGTTGCTATTGTTGTTTCTGCTGCACTGAACAGCGGCACTGTAGTTCCGTATGTGTCTGTGGCACTGCCGCCCCGGCAACGCATCAGCGGCCATGGTCTGAACTGCTATTACGGTGTAGTCGTGTTGTAGCGGCTAGCATCGTGTGGGAACTCTGTATGTGTGTCTTCGTGTAGTAGTAGTAGTAGTAGTAGAAGAGCCCATGTTTGGGGGAACTGTCGTTGGGAATGATTGCTCCTTTCGCTAAGGGGGTGACGCGGAACGACGCCGACGATATGTTGGGAATTATGGCGCCGGCAGGATGGGATAATAGTGACTGCGGTTGTAATAGCTGCTGCTCTATTGTTGTTGTTGTTGTTGTTGTTGTTGTTGTTGTTGTTGTAGTGCTGTTTTTAGTGTTGTCTTCGCTGTTGCTGCCTGTGGATGTTGTGTTCGTGTTGACAGGGAGCGAATGAAAACCGAGTCAAACGAACAGGAACGAGATCATGGATAGACATGTGCTGTGGTGACCTCTTCTAGCTGATAGCCGGCTTGCCTGTCTGCCAGTCTGCACGAGGGAATAGGCAACTACCAGACTAGAAAACTATTTCGCACGCAATGAACAGGCGCTTGGTTCGACTCGGTCCCGCAGCCGGCTTGCTTACGAGCTGTGCAGAGTCATAGCCAGCCGCTGAGGATCAGTGTCGATAATAATAATAATAATGATGATGATGATGATTAGAATAATAATAATATTGATGATGTTGACCGCCATCCGCAGTCTCAGCGGGGGAACGGGCTTGACAACTGTCATTCGACTGCAATTATTTAAACTAATAATGACAGCAATTTGTTTAACTACTACGAGGACTACTTGTACACCTATTACCACTATCGTATTACCATCGAGCTCATCGTTCCTTATTGACACACACACACACACACATAGAGTGCAGCGCCGGCAGCCAGCGGCGCGATCTTGTGCAGCAATGAACAGAAAACACAGGGAACAGCGTCGGCCACATGATAGAACCTGAGCTACCGGTGTGTTCGTGGTAGTACTTATGCCGTGAACTGGAACAGCTCGCGTAGCTTGCGTGGCTTGGTTGGGACCACCCCCTCCCGTCGCGAACAGTCGCACACTGGATCGGTTGCTGCTGCCGCTGCTACTGTAGCTGCCGTTGTCGTTGTCGTTTCTGCATGCTGTGTTAGGACGAAGGAGCACATTGTTGTTATATGGCAACAGTGCACCCCCTCCAGGGGTTCGTCGACGTTGTCATTATGATTGCTACTGCAGGTTGATGATAGTATTATTGTTGATGTTGTTGTTGTTGTTGCTGCTTCTGTTATTGTTGTTGTCGCAGCTTCTGTTATTGTTGTTGCTGCTGCTGCTGTTGTTGTTGCCCTTTGCCACGGAATAACACCTGAGCCGGGACAGGAGTTCACCAGAGTCACCTTCGTTAGGCGTTGTACTGTTTCTCTTGTCGTTGCCGTGGTCGTGGTGGTGGTGCTGGGCACGGTATGGCCACGCACGTATTATGGCAGTATAAGAACTGGTGGCGTTCTGACTTCTGATTCGGTCATCACAATGGTCCCCTGTGATGATTGTCAAGCAGGCCATGATGATCCGTCCGTCCGTCCGTTCGGCCACCATCTACCACCACCGCCAGTACAAGCGTGGTCATTACGGTTTACTTCTACCACCACTGGCCATGAGCCACGACCACCAGGAAGCTGAGAAAACCGGCTCGTTTGCTCCTCGTATGCCAGACGAGCCGCCATTCCTCCTCCGGTAGTCCTGCGACAGTGTGTCTGTGGCGTGTTGTTCTTTCTGCGAGAGCAGCAGGCAGAATAGGGCGGAAAAAAGCTCGTTCTGAGAGCGCCATCCATCCGTCCGAGTATGTCGAGCGGGCGAGCAGCAGTGGGTGTCTGTACGTCTGTGTATGCACGCATGCATATATGTTTGTATATATATATATATATATATATATATATATATGTATATATATGTATATATATGTATTGTACGTATGTGCGTGCATGTTCATATACGTGCCCCATGTCCATAATATACGTAGTGCCCGTATGGCTGTACTGTTCCGGCTACAGCCGCCCAAGCAGTGGGTGGCGGCGCCACCGTCTGGTTGCTCCGTCGCCGTCGCCGCCTTTCGTCGGAGAGACTTCTAGATATATAGATAGAGTCATTGTCGTCTTATGTGGCCCCAGTGCCAGGTACATAGCACAAAGCGGCAGTAGGACGCCGAAGAGAGGCCACCACACCAGTGACCACTGATGACTACGTCGACCACAACGATGACAGAAACAACAGTAGCAACAACAACAACATTAACAATAACAACAACACCCGCAGCAGCAGTGATGATGACTCCCTGCTGCCGGCTTGCTGTGCATTGCAGCACGGGGTAACTCGAGTAAGTTTGAAGAAGAAGAATAGCATACTTCTACTAGCTCCCTCAGAACTTGTCGCTTGTTTTGCTTAGGCCAGCAGCAGCTGCAGCAGCAGCGGCTCGATCGTGTCCATCGGCCGGCGCGAGAGTACAGGGGTGCGTATGATGATTCTGATGATGAGGTCCACCATGAGTCCTCTAGCTGCTACTACTACTACTACTACGACTACTACTACTACTACTCCTACTCCTACTCGAGGAGTGCGTCCAGTGGGGGTTGCCGAGTTGCCGAGGTGGTGGGGTTCGGCTAGATGGAAGGCCTGTCTGGGCCGAGGAGGGGCGAAGGGTGGGAGTAGAGAGAGAGAGAGAACGAGATACAGAGGGGCGGCTGGAGTATAATGGCCGCCGCCGAGTTAGAGTGAATGCGACAGCGAAGTTCGGTGGGCTTTAGGATGTGTCTGCTTTAGGACCTCAACCCTCACCCCACCAAAACTACTACTACTACTACTACGACGACTACCTCTTAGTAGCAGCAGCAGGAGGTCGAGTTGTTGTAACGCGCAGTAGACGCAGTCGTTGTAGTACCAGCAGCTGCAGCTGGATAGTAGGAACGTTAGCAACGGTCTCTCGTCATCGTATGCGCCCCCGCCACCCTTATCGAAGCAACCGTTTGTTCATCGGGTAGTGGAGGTGATGGTGTTGGTGGTCCGAGACAGACAGACATACCTACCGTCGTCGTTGTCTGCATCGTCGTCCCGTCGTGAAGTAGTCTTGCGGGACGCTGGCAGTAGAGTCTTGCAATTCTACAGTCCTGCTGCTGTTGCTGCCGCTGTTGGCAGAAGGCCGGGTGGCAGAGACTGTGAGAACCCCCCCCGCGCCCCCCCGCCTTCCTCCCTAGCGAGGCGGTCATCTAGCACTGTGTGTGTTTAGGAGGGGCACAGCTGTAGCAGTTATACTGGCTGGTGGTAGCAGTCGCAACAGCAGCAGTAATAGTAGTGGTAGTCATATGATAGCCATAACAAATACTATTACGTCGTCGTCGTCGTCGTCAAGCAGTCCTCTTCCCTGTTCGAGGCCCTTCCTCACACGAGGTTCCTCATCGTCGTCGTCATCGTCAGGGACGGCGGGAACGGCGTTGTTGTCGTCGTCGTTATTGTTGTTGTTGTTGTCGTCGTCGTCGTTATTGTTGTTGTTGTTATTGTCGTCGTCGCCGTCGCTGTCGTCGTTTTCCCGTTTGGTGGCCGTGTGTGTCTCTCTGGCTATCTGTCTGTCTGTCTGTATATCTATCGGTTGGGTAGTTGGTGGCTCGGCTGGCCGGATGGCCGAACGGCCGGTCGGTCGATCTCCCTGGCTGTCGACTGTAAGCGGCGTGCGTGTGTGGGCATGGGCGGGGCCTACTCCCACCCACCCCTACATCAGCAGCAACCGCCGCCGCCTCACGCAGCAATGGCGGTGGCGCTGGCGTCGTCGACGGCGGCGGCGGTAGCGGTGGCTATGATGGTACCGCGGCAGCTAGGGCGACGCCGTCGACAACAACAACAACGACGACGACAGCAACAGCAACAATGGCGGCCAGCGGCGTCGACAACAGCAGCTGCAGCGATACACTGGGGGGAGACGATGTGGGAGTATGCGGGGGACCGGGGGGGTAATGGTGGGCGGCAGAGCGATGGTGGTGGTGGTGGCAAAAGAATGTCAGCTATCCTGCAGCAGCAGCAGCAGCAGCAGGACTTAGTGCTCACTGCAGCTGCTGCTCATACTGCTTGTGGTGGGAATTGTCTTCTTTGTCGTCATCGTCGTTGTTGTGTTGATGGTGGAGTTCGTCGAGGCTGTAGTATGGGGGTTGGAGTTCGTGGTGGGGGTAAGGGGGTTGGAGTTCGTCGAGGTGGAGGAGGAGACATTCTGAAGGCTAGGGCACGGGGGCAGCCCTAGATCCCTAGGTAGAGCCCTGAGGCAGGGCAGGGGAGGGTAAAGTAGGGTAACTTCGTAAGCAGTCAGGACAGACACGCAGGAACGCATCGCCCGCGCCCAAAAGCCGCCTTACCCCTCTGCTGCTGCTACTGCAGCCGCTGCTGTTGCTGCTAAGGCCGCGCGCGCGCGGCGGCAGCAGCAGCAGCGTTGGTATTATGTGGATGGCCATAAGGCATCGTGTGCGAAGATCGTGGGCGGGGTAGAAGGGGGACCGATGATGACGATGAGGGTGGGGATGGTGGTGGTGGTGAGGATCATGGCAGCGATGATGGTGGTGGTGGTGGTGGTGGTGGTCGTGGTGAGGATCATGGCTGCGATGTTGATGGCACGATGGTTGAAGGCAGGCAAGCGGGCGCGCAGGCAGACAGCTTCTGAGAGTCTCAGCAGGACTGGCAGCTGTGTAGACAGAGCCAGAATGTCGGAGCTATCTCTGCTTCGACTGAAGTTGTCGGCTGGCGCAAGACAAACATGTCGACCAGCAGCCAGTGACAGCCCAGTTCGCCCTTTCATCCTTTCGTCCCTTCCTACGTCCGTCCGTCCGCTCCTCCATCCGAGCGCCCTCTGAGCGTGCGCAGGTGGCTGAGCTGGCTACCGAGCGTGCCATCAGGCCGTGTCTTGCCTGATGGCGGCCGATCTAAGCTGATGCCGGTGAAGCACAACAACAATGGTGGCGGTGAGGGAACGACGGCAGGACAGACTCTTCAGCTTCTGCTTCACTCCCTTTTCTTCCTGTTCCTCTTCTTCTTCTCATTCATCAGTTTGTTTTTGTTGACTTCTTTGTCGTCGTATGACCACCATGGGCTGAATGCCGCTCGCCGCAAGACGCGACTATGGCGAGTCACGCTATGCACACTCTGTTGCTGTACAACAACAACAGCAACAATCACGACCAGAGTGATCCTGATCCCGTCGCCGTTGCTACGGGTGTTGTTGTTTCCGTTTCTGCTGCTGTTGTTGTTGGTATTGTCATTGTTGCTATAACTGTTGCTGTTCTTGCCGCGATCGGAAGAACTGAAAGGAGGAAAAGGAAAATCAGAGAACATTTAGTCGAGGGTGAGGATGAACTTTACAGCACACGCAACAAACGCTCGTGCTGCCCTCTGAAGCCTGGCCTGTTGGTTGATAGTGGTCAGCAGGCAAAGAAAAAGCACTTTTCTGATGCAAACCTCGAAGAGCTCGCTGCGAGCGGTTGTGGCCCCCCGATTGCCATTATGATCACGTTCAGCAGCAGCAGCAGCAGCAGCTCACTAAAGTGTCGGAATGGCAACTGCAGTGATGTATATATAAATATATATCATTGTATCTTTTTAATGTATATATAAATATATATCATTGTATCTTTTTAAGGGATCAACACTGATGACGAGCCAGTCGGATGGAACCGGACATAATGCATATATATATGAGGTTGACCAATTTCCGTTGCTGGCGGAAAAACATGCTAACACACACACACCAAACATTCAGGTTGAACTTGTTCTTTGCTTGTTTTACACCGTCATTCCGTTGGATTGGTAGGGCCGCCCTGTTGATGACGCTGGTGGTTTGGTGAAGAAGAGCGAGCGTCGGGGTGGAAATGCCACCAGACCCAGCATGTTGTTGTACGGATGACCTGATCTCGTCTGTAATGTCCGCAGAAGTTAGGTGGGCGCCCGATGACGATCATGATTATGATGCTGATGATAGTAATGATGATGGTGGTGACTCACCACGACCTAAAAAAAAATCACGGCGCGTTCTTTTATATGCTTCGTCTTGAGAAGCATCTCGCTGACCGACACCGAGTAACACGCCCTGTGTGAGCATTACAGCTGGCAGCCGTTGCTGCGTCACTATTCAATCAAATTGGAAGCGGATATGCGATGTCATCACCGCCGAGTCGCACGCCCTCAGTTTTGCGTACATGACGTCCCTCAAAGACGGCTTTCTTATGATATATATATATATATATATGTGTGTGTGTAAGTATGAACGTGAATGCAAACGAAATCGTGTCAATAGCAGCCGCAGCAAAAGCATCAGGTCACGCCACTTTGATAAGAAAATAGCACAATGCTAAGCCACATCTGCAAGACGACTGTTGTTGCTGTGGTTGTTGCTGTTGTGTACACAGTGGAACAGAACAGAGGAGTGCAGCATACAAACGACAACGAGGTCACAGACAGAAAGACAGTGTTACGCATGTGTGTATATATATATATATATATATGCGCACGGTTTCAACAGGCAGGTTGACGTATGTATACGTAAGCATTTGGTGAGGAGGTGTCGCCGGTGGTCAGTCAGATCAGATGATCATGATGATCCGATGATCTGCCGCCGCTATATCTGCTTGCTGTACGTAGCGTGAAGTACGTCCTGTACGGGCAAGCTTTCGCATTGCTTCGTAAGACGGACCTCACCTGTACATACATACAATTGTGCAACGGTGGGGCTTGAACCGCATGTGCAACCCCTATGTGTCTCCTCCGATCGCGAGCAGCACGCGAATGCACCACGCCACCGGGCTCGACGTGTCTGGCTTATCTGCTTATCTGAAACCTCACCTCCTGCAGTAACAAAAACAACAACAATAACGATAACGATAACAACATCAAGATAGCAACAACAACAACAACAACTGCAGCGGCCATGATCTTCGATCATTGGGGGACTATCGCCTCTATTAGAGAGTATCTAGAGTGGCCGTTGGCGATGCTAGCGCTAACAGAAATAACCGTTGTTGTCGTTGTCGTCGTCGTCGTCGTCGTGATGGTAGTAATCAAAGTAGCGTTCACATTATTAGCATCATCACCACCACGTTCATTTGTCTCTACGCTGGTGATTCTGGCGGTTCTAATGATATGGTAACACCACCAGCATCACATACAGCCAGAGCCATCGATATAACAGCAGCAGCGACGGCGGCTGTATGTCATATTAGTAGTAGTATTAGAAGTAGTAGTAGTCGAGATCAACAACAGCAATACAACAATCAATGATGTGGGACGACGGCAACAAGCGACCACGACCGACGGGCATGCTGGGGGTTCGCGTTGGCGATGACGACGTTTACAACAACAACAACAGCTGCAATAACAGCAACAACAACAACAACAACAACAATAGCTGAAGCAGCAGCAACAACAACAACAATAGCTGCAGCGGCAACAACAACAACATGGGCGCCATCCACCAATGGATGGTGCTACCCTTGCCATGTTAGTAGCAATCTAATCACCACTTGAGAGATACAAGTATGCCTCGGCCTTGGCGTCATGTACGCCTCCGCCATCGAGGCGAGAACGTAACAGCCCGACACGAGCAGCAATAAAACCAACAACAACAACAGTAACAAAAACAACAACAACAACAACAACACTGACTCATGCAAGCCTCTTGTTCGTCGTCGGCGTTGTTGTTGTTGTTGTTAATATTGCTGCTGTCGTTTTCGTCAACAACGTTGTTCTCATCGACGTCAATTTTCTAGCACGTGTCGTAGTTATTGTTCTTGTTGTTGTCATTGATATTCCTCGTGTTGTTGTTATTGTTGTTGCTGGTATGACTGTTGCTGCTCTGGCTGTTATTGTTGTTGTTGCTGTTATGGCTATTGTTGCTGTTGCTGCTGCTGCCGCTATGGCTGTTATTGTTGTTGTTGTTGTTGCTGTTATGGCTATTGTTGTTGTTGTTGTTGCTGTTGCTGCTGCTGCTGCCGCTATGGCTGTTATTGTTGTTGTTGTTGCTATGGTTGTTGTTGTTGTCCGTGGCGCCGCCACCGCGAGCCTGGGAACATCGGTGACCTCTTGAATGGCGACGAGTGATGGCGCGATATTATTATTGTTGTTGCTGTTGTTGTTGCTGCTGCTGCTGCTGCCGTCGTTGCTGTTACAGCGGCGGCTGGTGGTTATTGTTGTCGTCGTCGTCGTCGTATTCTACGCCGCCGTTGCCGCCGGGCGAACCCTATTTCTCCTCCTTCTCCTGCACCGACCGTATATTTCTTCTCCGCGCTTCCTTTTTCTTTTCCCTTCTTCTCCCTTCGTTGTTCGTTATTCGTGTCCGTGTAGCTAAATCGAAACAACAACAACAGCAGCAGCAGTAGCAGCAGCCAACGTCGCCGTTTCGGTGGCTGCCCTCGCTGCGTGCAGTCCGCCCACTGCTGGACTTGTTTTCCCCCCTCCGGCGATGATACGGAGTATTTAACGACGACGACGACACTCGACGCCCCGCTAACTGTCGGCTACGTTGGACCGGCCACTGTAGCCAATTGCGAGGCGCCCAGGCAGGCGAGCAGACAGAAGGAGAGACAGAGAGATAGAGAGGCGCATACATATCGCCATATATCATTTACCATGATTGTCCTCGTCCGCATTGTCGTCTCGATTGTTGCTGCTGTTCTTGTGTTGTCGCTCAGATTGTTGCTGACATCGCAGCCATTGCCTTTGTTATGGCTGCTGCTGCTGCTTTTGTTGTTGTTGTTGCTGCTGCTGACGTTGACGTTGGTGTCGTCACCCTTGCTTGATTAATTATTATTGTTGTTGTTGTTGTTGAAGTTGTTGTTATTGTTGCTGCTACGGTTACTTTCAGCGGCAGCACACCGTGGTCCTCCTTCTTATGGTCGTCGTCGCCAATGCTTGGCCGATTGTGTCGTTGTCTAACTTGGAACCGTATTATAAAGTATGCTATGATCTCCTAATTGTTGTTATATATATATATATATATATATATATATATATATATATATATATATATATATATATACGTAGGACTATCACCTACCGGTGCTTAACATGATAGGAGACAGTCTGACTCTGTAGCTGATGTGTATATAAAGAGAAGCACACCACTACTTGGCGGAGTGTGACTATTGCCTAGCATTCGCGCTGCCATTACTCCCCCCGCCGAAACCGAACGGTTGACGGCACCCCACGATCGAATCTGATCCTGAGGTCCGAGCGATAGATAATGGTTGTGGCAGTGTTCGGCAGGAACGTGGTGGTGATCCGTTCGATCGTGAACCACGTGAACACCAATTTCCTACACACACATATACCATACATCAGCCGCCTCTCATGATCGACATGGATGACCCCCCCCCCCGTCCCCCGTCCCCCGCTCCCCGCTCTGTCGATAACAATAGCTGCGAGCAGCACCCACTGGCGGACAACAGACAAAGGGACCGTTCAAGAACTACACAATGTGCGTGTGTATGTATGTGTGTGACACAACCGAGTCGGAACTACAATAAAGCACTTCACTGGCAGGACAATAACTCCATCAACAGCAGCAGCACCAGCAACAACAACAACAACAACAACAACAACAAACATCCACACACGTACAAGAACCACAGCAACAGCAGCAACAACAACAACAACAACATTAAAAGAAGAAGCAGCAACAACAACACACAATAACAACCGCAACGCATGACATGAGCAGGTGAAGTCAGTGCATGTCACTGCCCGCTGAAGACTGCAGAAGAACTGGACAAATAACTGAATCATGCTTTCTGTGCTTCACATGTTGTTATCGTTGTTGACGTTGTTTATTTTATTGATGGTAAACTGTCGATTGGCTTGATTGTTGCTAATGTTGTGGGTGTTGTGTGTGTGTTTTTTTTTAAATTAATATCGTTGTTGTCATTGCTCTTGGAAATCATAGTCACCAATCAATTATTGTGTATATTTCGAGCGCAGACAATACTTGTTGGTGGTCATTTTGTCGCTGGGGGTGTGTAAGTACGATCCTTGTCATTGTTAGCGGTGTTGCTGCTGCTGTTGGTGTTGTTGTTACTGCTGACTCTGCTATTAATGTTGTCGCTATACGTTATTGAAGTAGGCAGCGTTAGGCGACCCATTATTGTTGTTGATGTTACTGTTGTTGACAAAACGTCATTTAAGCCTGTATTATTATTATTATTATTTTGTCTTCTTCCCCCTCGTCCGGAAAAGGAATAGGATAAAGGAGAGGCTTCACTTCGCGTTGGCCGGGGCCTATCGGCCCACAACCGCCTGCGATTGTGCATTAAGGTGCGCTGATGAGGTGGTGGTGGTGGTCGTGGTGATGGTGCAGCAGTTTGATCTGCAGCAGCAACAACAGATTTCTTAGCTTTGGCTGGCAGGTCATTGGATCTCCTTTGGTCGTCAACGGCGGCAAGATCCTACAGCGCCCGGGAAGAAGAGAGGACATCGTAAGAGGCCATATCCCTATATGTATATATATATATATATATATATGTATTTATATATATACATATATATATATATATATATATATATATATATATATATATATATATATATATATATATATATATATGAGAGAAAGCAAGAAGAGAGGATGAGCAAGTGACACACGAAGCAAGGGGAAGAAGGGTAATACGACCAGCATATAGCAATGTAGTAGCGGCAGCAGCCGCGCAGCAGTAGCCTGTCTATCCTGGAAGCAGTAAGCGTGCCTCCTCGTCTTAGCGTTTACCATCGTGCTTAGCAGATAACACCGAGAGACATGTGACCAACAACCAAGACACAATGAGACCACTCTACCACGACTACAGTCACCGTTCTAATAGACGACCAGTTGTTGTTATTATGCTTGCTTATGATTATTAATATTATTATATCACTATCATCGTCATCATCATTTCTATTATCTGCAGTTGACTCTGTTAGTACGCATATATATATATATATATATATATATATATATATATATATATATATATATAAAGGCATGTGATTGCTTCTTGAATAATTAGTTCAACGGTTACATTTAGTATTATCACTATTCCAGCTTCGTAAGTACGGGGTTATTTATATATATATATATATATATATATATATAGGGAGAGAGATAAATGTAGACGAAGAGGAAGACGAAGAGAAAACAACTAAACTAATAGACACGTTAGTAGCATTGGGGCACATTAGTAGCAATGTTGTGTGTGGGGCTTTTTTTTATATTGGGTTTTCTGTGTTTGTGTTTTTCTTTGTTTTGTTTTTTTCGCGAAACGACTTTGTCGTCACCAAATGTGACGAGTTTAGTCAGTGAGTTCACAGCCCGGGGAAGTGGTCAGTGATACGCTAACGGCGCGTCTACCGGCCTTGTGTCGTAACTCGACTAGAAATAGTAGTAATAATAATCATGATCACAAATAAACAAACTGATACACAGGCACAAACGACATCATCTGCCGCCTAGCCTGGCTGTTCTACTGCTGCTGTCGTTGTGCAGAGGAAGGTAACAATCCCTATGATAAATGCTGATTGATCATAGGGATTGTTACCTTCTTCTGTCAGTTTCTCTGTTCAATCAATGCAAACAAGCAATGTTGTGATGCCACGTGGGACCCTCTCGTAGGGAACAATGTAAACAACAACAACAGCAACAACAACAACATTAACAATCACAACAACGCCACAATTGGCCGCAGTGGGCATTCTTGCAGCAGCGCAGCGAAGCTATTCTGGTGCTATGAACAGGTTAAACAGACCAGTCGTATCCAGTCGGTGCGACAGATGGCAATCTGCGAAAGATAACTGCCTTTGTTGTAGGTAAGGAAGGTCGGCGCTGTGGAGATGAGAGGAGAGAGAGACAGAGAAAAACGATGTATTTGACTATCTAGAGGGTGACGATTTCATTCGTCAGAGCGTAGGGCGTAGTAGTGGAGGTTCTGATCTGCGACAACCATTTAGTCGAGCGGTTTTGTGGCTGTGTTTGCTATGGCAGATGATATTGATATGGTTTGTACTGCCGTAGTAGTAGTAGTAGTAGTACTGTTATTATAGTAAAGTTTATAGTGTTGCGTATACTGCCATAGTTTTTGTGCCGCCTGTGTCGTACGGATGACGAATTTCCGTTCACTTTTTTTGGTCACTCTGTCCTCTTGCGCTTTATCTGGCGACGTTTTTTGTTTGTTTGTTTGTTTCGGAGTGGACGTATTGGGGTTGTTGCAGTTGCTGAATCGCTGAGCTGAGTCGAAAGTTCACCACAACCCCACTCTAGCACCACAACCCCACCCATTGCGGCAGCAAGGCGGACGCGATGATAATCACCATTATCGTCATCGAATCGAGCCTGTAAGCGAACGAAATGTGAAGCCACGGACTTTTTTCGTCTCTGTTACTAACACGACTGTCGTATGTATGCTGAGTGGCTATTGCGATATTTGTGTCTTGGCGTTGCAACAGCGGCAGAATGGGGTTTGCTGTCGGGGATGCTATTGTTGGATCCCCCATTATTATTGTCATCATCATCATCCCCATCATTTTCATGATAGAATTCATGGTTCTTCCGCAGTAGCAGCAACAGCATGCACAGGAATAGCAATAGCAGCAGCACCACCACCAACAACAACAGGGACAACGACATCAACATCATCATCATGATCAACATCATCATCATGATCAACATCATCATCAACAACAACAACAACAACAACAGTTCGCAACAATCGATTCGCCTGATCTATCCCATTCGTTCGTCCGGCCAGATTTGGAGGTGTCAAAAGAGGAGGAGGAGGTGGTGGATGACGGTGAGAAGCAACAACAGCAAAACCTCCAGCACCACCACCACCATCAGTAGAGGGACGCGCCCGGGGGGGGGGGGGGGAATGAATAATCGAGCGGTAGGAAGTGGTGATAATCAAATCCCGACGAGATCAAACGACGTTCAGCAGAGAGGCGAAACAGCGATTTATTCCATGCGAGAGAGACAAACCACAATCACAAGCCGAAACGACGCACCATTGGACGGATGAGCGGATGGGTAAACCACTGTGGTGGCATCCAATCGTCCGCGTGCCCGGCAGACCAATCACTCGACCGACTTTGGTTGGGGTTGCCAGCCTCGACGAAGAACGCCGACTTAGCAGCATTAAGCAGCAGTAGTAGCAATAGATGCAGCAACAGCAGTATATTACACGCGATGCGCGCATCATGGGTTAAGCTAGCAAGGAAATGGTGGTGGCAGCCTCCTGGCAGCGACGACAGCAGCAGCCACATCAGCGATCATGCTTCTCGGCGGACTTGTTGCGGTGTTCATGCCGGCAGCAACCAACTAACCAACCAACCAACCAATCATCCATCCAACCAATGGATGGATGGTTGCTTGGGTCTTATAGAGTAGAACATAGGCCGAGTCAGCCAAAAACACAGAAAGAGAGAGAGAGAGAGCGATATATATATATATATATATATATATATATATGGACGCTAATTAAGGGGGCTCGAGAAAAGAGAGAGAGAGAGCGAGAGAGACGATCATAGAATGCATCATCATAAAAAGAAATCTCGACAGACAGGGACAGACAGATAGAGCCCGCAGTTGAGTGTACGTAGGGGGATAAGAGAGCAGAGAGAGAGAGATAGAGAGAGAGAGGGGGGGGTGGGTGGAAGAAAGATCGAATTAAACGACTGGATGGAAACGAGTAGGTGAAAAGGATGCCTCTGACTGTAAGTCAGTCTTTCTCTGTATTCGGTGCGATCACTAGAAAGCCAGTCGAGGTGAGGAGGAGGAGGAGGGGAAGACGAAAAAATAGAAGAAGAAGGGGTCGTTCGTGCGTCAGGCGCCCGTTCGTTCCATCTGCTCGGTGTGTTCTGGTTCTCTGGTTGCAGATAGAGGTGTAGAGGTGGTAGTGGTGGTGGTTTGGTGCCTCATGTTTGCCTGTCTATCGACGATGCCGAAGACAACAACAGCAACAGCAGCAGCAGCAGCAGCAGCAGCAACAACGATCACAACAACGATAACGCTGACGGCAGGACGACGACTGGGCACGACACGGCGGTAGCGGCGGCCGGCCAACCAAACCCCGACCAAACGCGAGACGAACTAACGAACAAAGAGACGAATTGATTGACTAAATGGAAGATGGAACAACAAGAGAGAAAAGGAAACAACGATGCAGAAGGGGAAGGATGAGGAGGAGGAGGAGGAGGAGCAGGAGGAAAGTTAGACGAGGAATAAGGAGAAGAAGAAGAAGAAGAGAAAGAGGACAACGAAGACTATGAAGACGGAGAGAGGATTTGACGAAAATAAAAGCACTGGTAGCCGTGACTCTAGGCCGCAACAGGTTAAGGAGTGCTGGTTGTGGTTGTGGTGGTGGTGGTGGTGGTGCGACCAAGCTGACTGAATACTTGCTACGGTGCTAGGTCGTTGTCGACGAGTTGTACTCGTTGACCTCGATTATTAGTATTCGATAGCAATCTAACACTCTTTATATATATATACATATTTATATATATATATACAGCCATAGTACAACCAGCAACTAGCATCTACCCCTCTCCCCCCCGCGGTAATGCCGAAGAAGCGAGGAATTCGTTTGGCTAGGTAGGTGTCTACGAGACGTTGTACAACAGACAGCACACAGCCAACGAAGCGCAGCGAAGCCCGGGGAGGGGGGATGAACTCACTCGACGATCTGCCGAAGCGAGTTCGCGTCCTATACAGCGACGATAGTCATTTGCTGATCGAAAAAACAGGCCTGGCCGATACGTTAGCTGTCTTCCGTTCCGTGCAAACGTTCTGTTCCGTTTGTGTGGAAAACAAAGCAGCAGAAACGTAGATGCCGTTGCTACTATTTCTGGCGCCCAGAACGTGGCGTTTTTTTTTCGATTTTATTTCTTGACGCCAGCGAAATAGACAATAACAACAACAACAACAACAACAACAACAACTACAACAACGTGGCAATCAAGGCTTGTTGTAGTATCGCAACACTGCCATTACCATCACCAAAAGCAACAGCAGCAACAACAACAACAACGACACCAGAAACAGAAACAGCCTTAATCACGACCCAGTAACAAATGAGCGGATGCTGTGCCGGCGACGGCCGCGGGTGCAGCAGCAGCAGCAGCAACAACAGCAGAGCCCAGAGCCAACCGGCTTTGGAATCACTCAGGCTTTTTTTTTATTTTTATAAAAAAAATTGCGGGTCGCTACTCGTTAGATCGCGCGAGCTGTGTGTGGGGGCCAGGTACAACAAGCGGCGGAAACGAAAAAATAACAACAGCAACAACAACAACAACAACAACATTGTCCACACACATGACGCGAACAACAGCACCAGCACACCAGGAGGCAACGCTTGATCTCAACGCGTTAACTTTTGGCCACGCAAACAGGCAATAATAACAACAACACAACAACAACAACAACGTATCACCAGCACCTGTTATGGCCATTAGTATTACGATGGTGTTATTGTTGTTGTTGTTGTTGTTGCTTTTGTTGTTTTTGCTGCTGCTGTTGGCAGAATCATTATTCTGACTGCTTTTGTTGCTGAGGATGACGATAAAGAAGACAGCAACAACAAAAACAACAGACAAGTGTCTAAAGCAAATACCAACCGGTTTGTTGTTTGGCGACCGCCGGTGCAATTCGGTTCAGGTTCGCTCTCGGCCTTTCGGGCCAGTTGGGCTATCAGTTTCAGTCAGTGCTCGTGTTCGAGAGCTCGAGACCAGTTCAGTCTATGTTGTTGGGCCTGACCTCTCGACGATAGCAAAGCCGCTATGCTTATCTTGTTCTCGCTGTTGCTGCTGCTGCTGCTGTTGTTGTTGTTTTATTGTTGTTTGTCTTAGCGCTGCCACTTCTACGGCTGCTTCATAGTATTGTTGATAATGATGAAGGTTATACTGTTGTTGTTGTTGTTGGTGGTGGTGGTGATGATGAGGACAACAATGATGACATTGTTCCTCCTGTTGTTGTTGATATTGTTGCCGTTGTTGTTGTTGTTGTTACGACAACAACGACGCTATTACTCCGCCACTACTGCCGCTATACTATAACAAAATTCATGCTTCTAGAGTTCTAATAATATTTGTAGTTAGAGTAGTATCATTATCAAGTCACCAGGGATGTTAGAAGGAGGGCCGTGCCCCATCAGCATAGGTACAGCGAGACTCCTAAACGATGCTATTGAAATCGCATAGAAGAGTTACGGGCGATCGACGCGAGATCATGTTTTTGAGACAGATGATGTTTTTGGGGTCGTTTTTAGGGGGGAGAACTTGGCTTCGGAACATAGGCGTCATCTATTGACAGATAAATATAGCTATAATAATAATAATGATGATGAGTATTATTATTACTATCACTATCATCATGACCGGAGTCGCATCGCCTTCTTCGACACAGCGGCAGCAGAATAATGCAAAGAAAGTTGTTTCTGTAACTGGTTATAGTTAGTTGTTGCTGTTGCTGTTGTTGCGGTTGTTGTTGTTGTTGTAGGCGCTGCTGTTTTAGCGTGATTAGCATCGGCTTCAATTTGTCGCTTTCGTGTTGACGATTAATATTAGCGGCGGGAGAGCGGTTGGTTCAAACGAAGAGGAGAAGCAACTTCAAGGCTCGCAATATTTAGAAATTATGGCAGACTGCGGTCCGTCGCCGTTCCCGTGCTGCAACGCACCCCCATGCAGGTGCTACTTCAACCGTTGTTGTTGTTGTTGCTGATAAAAACAACAATAATAATAAATTCTTCTTTTTTCCGCATCTCAGCCCAGCTCTGGCCCAACTGATATTCCACTACATACGGGGCTTGATTTCTGGTAGATCAACTCTTTAGTGAAACGTACGGTTTCTTATTGTTGTTGTTGTTGTTGTTGCTGTTGCTGTTGCTGCAGCTGCTCCTGTAGACAACCGCCACCAGTTTTGAAGTTGGTGGCTGTGTGTCGAGTGGAAAGAGGGAAATTTGTTGTTGTTGTTGTTGTTGCTATTGTAGTTGTTGTCATTGTTGTTGTTGTTGCTGATGGTGTGGCGGGTCTTGTCCGTCATTAGAAGTCGGTTGTTGACCCGTTGCTCATGTTGTTGCTAAGGCCGCGCCCGCCTCCGCTGCGGCTGCTATATTAGAGGCGAATGGAGCGACTTCACGAAAAAAAGAACTGACACACACCCGTGCAGATAATATATATATATATATATAGTGAAAATTAATAAATAAAATATAGTGTGGAACGATATAACCTATTGGCAAGACCGGTAATAGATGTATATATATATATATATATATATATATATATATATATATATATGACCAAATGGGACATCCGGTCAGCGGGGCTGACGAACGCACGCTTAGCGGGAAGGATGCCGCTGACAACAACGGCGACGACTTTGAGCTCGATCACTGTCTGGTGATGCCGGTGTGGCAACAGAAAAAGCCTGTTTACTTGCTGGCAATGAGTGTTGTCTCAATGAGTGCCGTCTCAATGGCAGTAGAAATACAACAAAGCAATAATTCGATTTATTATCAATCAACACAGCGAGTGGTAACAACAGTAAGTTGTTGCCACTCGCTGTGTTGCTGCTGTACTAGAAGACTAAGTTGGTGTCCGCTGCTATAATTAATACTAATATGATTATTGTTATTATTATTATTATTATGATTATCATCACTCTAACGATTACGACTACAATTGTTGTTGTTGTCAGTACAGTCATCGTTGATTGTTGTTGTTATCGCCGCTGCCGCGCCGCTCTTTTCAGCTAATTTTGGTAGTAGTAACAGTACTATGATCAATAGCAGCAGCAACAACAACCGTGTCCGCAGTAAAGAACTAGCTTTTGTAGCAGTTGTAGAAACGGCCAAAGTGTCTCACCGACCGGCTCGAATTGACTGCTCTTCTCTCGACGAGCAAACATTGTCGTTGTCTTCGTCGTCGTCATGATCATCTTGCATCATTTGCCAAAGAGCTGACATTTGATGGGAGGAAAAAACGACCGCCCCAGCAGCCGGATGTTTTTGACATACTGGCTAAGCATCAACAGACAAGCAACGACGAACGGGTTGCTGTTTGAGGCGTATATATATATATATATATATATATATATATATACTCACGCGTATGGTTATGCATGCGGTAATGGTGTACGGAAAAAACAATCAAGCGACCGACCTTCCTACCTGTGTCGTTGTTGTTGTTGTCGAGTGCAAAATGATCAATTGCGTTCGCGTACCTTGGCGACCTTGCTGACGTACAACAACACCTACATATACGATACGAGAGGGATAGAGAGCGCGTACAGGTTTAGCTATACGAACGCCGACCTCATCTAGCAGAGGCAACCACCTAGAATAGCATCAGCAGAGGCAGACACCTAGAACAAGAAAAGCCATTTGAGTCTGTATCGCTGTGCAGCTGTCTGGCAACTAACCAGATATTGTAGTAGTAGTGGTAGAGTCAGGTCATATCCTCGAGCAAAGCCTCAGTGTGGTATGGCTTTTTTTCGGGCTGACCCTCAGCCAACGTTTAACGGCCCCGGGACTGCTTTCGCATTGCTTCCGTAACGGACGGACCCCCTTTAAGTACAAGCGTACAACGGTAGGGCTCACCCCCGTGCTGTATGTGTCTCCTCCTATCGCGAGGCACACGCGAATGCACCCACCACGCCACCACCGCCGGGCTCGCTCGACCAATGTGGTATGGCAACGCAATGACTATGAAGTGTATAAAACACCCAAGTTCGAGTTTGTGTACCCCCTACCCACCCCGCCGCCCCCGACTTTGCTAATACCGGGTATACGGAGGGAGACGGCGCAACTGCAACAACAAGAACGACAACAAAAGGGACACAGCGGGAACTACCGGGAAAAGTAGTGAACGTCGAACGAACAACCGAAAAACTACGACAATGTTACCGACTATCAGACACCAACTATCCATCCGCTGGTAACGCTCCACCGTCCGCCTACCTGTTTCAAACATTCTAGCGAATTTAGCCGACATAGTGGTGGGAATCATAATCTTATCGGTTTGTCGTTTGTTGTTACATTTGTTTGCGGTGGCGGCGTCAGTGGCGAAGACGCCGACGACAACGCCCCGTTTTAAACTGAATTGATGACATGCAGACAGTCCTGCGCATGAGCGTCTCTCGTAGAACAGCACTCTACGTCGCATATATGTTTACGGGCATGTCTGCATGGTTCATAACATGCGTGCATGCGTCACATCTATTGCTGACTGTGAACTGAATGTCGTCGAATGCACGATCCGGCGAATATTTTACGCAAAAAAAAACTGCATTGCTAGCTGCAGTTCTACTGGCTTCCCTATGAGCGCCGCCACACGGCCAGCGGGACTGCTTTTGGCCTCATTGCTTCATAGACCCCCCCCCCCTATAAATACGCAATTGTGCAACTGTGGGGCTCGAACCCCATGCGCACCTCCTATCTAGTGTCGCCTGCTACGGTCGCAAGGTACGAGACGGATCTGATCAGCCCCGAACTCGGCTTAACGGGTGTTGTAGTCTTCTGTCGCTTTTTCGAACCAGCCTGCCAGCCCGACACTGAGGTACGACGCTGTCACGCAAAGACATCATTCCCACACACGATGATGTTGATGATGATAGTGGCACGCTTGGTATGTGTCTACGTAAAGACAACACACATTTAATGTTCTTCTACCTATGGTTATCACTCTGATGCTACTATTTCGTCGAAAGCTCTTTGAATCCTATGAGTCTTTGTATGAAAGTTTGAACTCAAATTGTTATTGCTGATATATATATATATATATATTTAATGCGGAAAATGTCCTTGTTCCTATGTGTGTATGAGGTTCAACAGCTTCAAATGTTCAGGCGGCGGTGGATTTTTCAGATATTATTATTAATATTATTATTATTTGTATAGTGTTATCACGTCATTTTGTCCAAACGTTTACAGTTGTCACTGTTGTGGCGAAAAAGACACAAATCTAGGGGGTGTGTCTGAGATATGTGGCAAAGGTTTAATTTATTTGTATATATATATATATATATATATATATATATATATATATATATATATATATATATATATATACAAGCAAATATGTATCTAGTTATACATGGCATCTATTTATGCAAGCGCGCGAACTTCTCCTGTATGATACGCACGTGAATGCGGGTTGTTTTCGCTACTAATGCTGTGGCAGTCCCACCAGCAGCAGCAGCCGTTGGTTCTTCTGCAGTTATTGCTATTGGGTACCAGATACTACCGATAAATGCTACGGTTTGCCAATCGTGGTCACACTTTTGTTGTTTCGTTGTTCGTCATTCACCATTCAGCCACTTGTAATTTCTGGCACTGTATCAACATGGCCGTCATCGTGGCCCCATCCCACATTCATTAGCGCTATCGACTGCACAGCAGATAATAATAGGATTCTTTTTGGGAACATGTGTTTATTATTACTATATATGTACAGGTATCACAATTTCGAATCTATGAATTGGATAATGTTTACAGTTTATTGTTGTTTGTATGTATTTAACGATGACGATGATTATGATGATGTTGTTGTTGTTGTTGTCGTCGTCGCCGTCGCCGCTGCGGCCATGTACTACTGATTAATAAGAGATTAATCAGAATAATTAAGAAGCTGGATAATTACGATGGTGCTGGTACTGACGACAAACATGGCCGTTGATGATGACGGTGATTTTTGCTGCCCGTTTACGTGGTGGTGCTTTATTTGGTGCCGACAGCAGCAGCGGCGACGGCAGCGGCAACTTCGCATGCCCTTAAAGGCGGGTGGTTGATCGGTCACTTCGGCGTCTGCTAATATTGTAGTAGGGTGTTTTTTTTTCTCATTGGTCCGCCAGCGATTGATGACGGCAACGGTCCAGATTCGGCCTCGCTACAGAGAGGGGTGGGTGATTCACCTTGTTACGCAGAAACCGGACCAACGAATAAATCTGTTCGGGTTCTGGGCGTCTTTCTATTCTGTTCCCTCCTATACTTCGATAGAATCGTTGTCGTTCCAACTTATTCCAACTGCTGGAACTGCAACTGCTGCTGCTGCTGTTGTTGTTGTTACTGTTCCCACTCTACTCTAGTTGTAACAGTGTTTGTTGTACTGCTGTTGTTTTTGTTTTTGTCGCTGCTAGCTTTGTTGTTCCTTTTGTTGTTAGCGTTGATGTCGTTGTTGTTGTAGTTCGTGTTTTTGTTGTCATTGTTGGTATTGATTCTACCGCTGTCGTTCGATGTTAGCTTGTGTTGGTTTCTGTTTCTCGCGCGCGAAAACAAGTCGACGATACGCAAAGTTTCCTAACGCGGTCTCAATTTATAGAAACAGACGAACAGCAAACACGGATAATAATAATAATAATAATAATAATAATAATAATAATAATAATAATAATATATAATTATAATAACATTTCTGTTTCGCAGTGGGCGGGGATTGCAATTGTCACTGTCATTAATCACAGCGCCTGGAGACTTATAGTCGTACAGCTTGAGGTGGCAGAAACGTAGCTGCAATTGATCGTCTACGTTACACAAGCGCATAACCGTATACTACGTAGAGAAACCGCAGTGGGCAGTTGGATATCGACCGCTTGAATCTATTTTCGTAAGACAGCGTCGTGAACGCGTCTAATATGTATTGCTCATTTTCGTTGGGATGGCTCTGAGATGTAGACTTACGGAGACTCTAAGATGTAGAGAATTCATGCTTTTCGTAGATGTACTGGCTACAGCACAAATTGTGCTCTAGCCAAAATTGCAAGACATGCGTGGTTCTCTTCTTAATTAATTTACGTAATTTTTGTGAGGTAGCTGTGTTTTGAGTATCATGAATGTATGCGCTAGGATATGGGTTTTTTGTTGTTGTTGTTCTTGTTGTAGGAGTTGTTTACTTGTGAGATTTGCTTGTGCTTCCCTTGCGGTTGCGTGCGGGGAGTGTGCATCCAGCAGGTTCTTTAGCTGTGGCTGCTTGCCGTTCTTTGTGGTAGCGGTTGTTGTTATTGTGGTTGCTGTTGCTTTTGCTGTCTCACGTTTCGGTTTCAGCTTTTTTTTTTTTTCGGGATGTGACTTCGAAGAACTAACTGCATCAGATGAGAAGAAAGGCTAGCCGCCATGATGGTGGTGGTTGTGGTTGTTGTTGATGTTGATGGTGCTTGCTGATGTTGACGGTGGATATTGTTGTTGTCGTTGTTGTTGTTTTGTTGTTGTTGTTGTTGTTGTAGTTATTAGTGGTGGGTGTTGTTGTCGTTGTTGATGGAGGGTGTTGTTGTTGATGGTCGTTGTTGTTGTGGTGGTTACTTTTGTTGCCATCGTCGTCGTCGTTGAAATGTTGTTCTGTGTTTGCTCAGTAGTGATATAGCGGCGAGATATGGTGATACCCGCCGATCGAAGCTGCTGTGTGTGGCTCCGCAATGTCGGGCCCCGCGTTCTTCTCGTGTATCCGAGCTGCTGCGTCGGTTGCGAGCTGCCGCGGCGACCGTGTCTGGGCGCGGGCTGTGCTGCGTCTTGCTGTGACGACCCTCCGTCGTTCAGTCTCACTGTCAACTGACGCGAAACGCTTGTTCTCACAGGGACACAGCATCCTGCTTTCTTCGTCACCACCACCATCACCATCACCACCACCACACCCTCCTCGCGAGCACCGTGAATCTAGCAGCCAACTTACTAACTATGGGGTCAAACAACCGACGAACTCCAGTTGACACTCATGTATCTCTATTATCTGTGTGAACGGGTCAGCGAGTGCGGATGCTGGCTATTATTATTAGTAGTAGTAGTAGTAGTAGAAATTGTGATACATGCACATATTGAGAAAATCAACCCTTCCTTGTTCAAAAAAAATATTATTATTGTATAACGAATGCATCCGTAATTGCGTCTACATGTCAAGCCTTGTTTATTAAACAAAGCAAACAAATGTTATTACTATTATTATTACTATGTTTTTCATTACAGGCATGGCAACTTTTGTCTACACCATTACTACCACGATAAACAGCATGATCACACTACTACTACTACTACTACTACTACTACTACAAATAATAATACGAGATGTATAGTAATTGTGAGACTGTTGTGACCCTGTGCTCTTGTGCGTTTGCTGTGCTGCTGGTTGCCACTCGTATGGCAGGCAGCAGATTCGTACGTCGTACATATATATATATATATATATATATATATATATATATATATATATACATATCTGTGGATACATATTTACGTATGTCTGTGTTTCTTTTAGTATGTTTAGGTATGTACTTATTTGTGTCCATGTCTGTCTGTATGCGGCGATCTGCCTGATGAGGAACAACAACAACAACAGTGGCCGACGCAGTGGCGGCGGTGGCACTCGACGAATGAACGAATCGAGTCGTGATTTCTTCTCGTATGTAGTAATGAAGACGAGTGCCATCCCGCTCTCGCTCTCTCAGGGAGTACAGGGCCTCTTGCGGCCCTGTGGCCCGTTTTGCCGCTACCAACCACAACTAACAACTGGAAAGAGACGACGACGACAACAACGTCAACAACAACAACGCTGGCGGCAAGCACCAAGTATCAGGAGGAGCCCTCTAATCACAATGATGACCACGGTAGTGATTGTGTGACGTTGGCTCGCCGGCAATACAAATAACAGCAGACTGCAGCAACAGCCGCATCAACAGCAACAACACTTAGGCACAATAATACCGGCACAACAAGGTAACAACAACAGGGTAACAACAACCACAACAACAATGACAACAACCACAACAACAACAACAACAACATTGCCAGTAACCACAACAGCTGGAGCCATAACGAGAGAAGGCCAGCAGCAAGAACAGCGCAGTCATCATCGTGGTTCCTGTTACGCGCGTCGACTGTGGGAGTCAATCGTCCGTCCCGTTGGCGATCGCGGCACGAGAGAGCTCGTGACGCTGGCTCGATCTTGCCCGTTCACTCACTCACTCCGTCACTCACGGCCTTATGGTGGGAACCTATGGAAAGGAGGGTCGTAGCTCTTCGACTATACATATATCTTCGACTATACATATATGTATGTATGTATGTATGCTGGCTGTGTGATGTTGTTGTGCCTACGCCGTGCCAATTATACGATTGGTAGATTGTAGGGACACCTGCTACTGCTGCTGCTGCGACTGTGGCCGTTGCTAAGCCTAACCGATGGCGTCGTCGTCGTCGTGGTCGTCGGCGTGGTTGTTGCTGCTGCTGTAGATTTTATTGTTGCTGCTGTTGTAGATGTTGTTGCTGCTGCTGCTGCTGTTGTTGTTGTTGTAGATGTTGTTGTTGACTGCTGCTGCTGCTGCTGTTGGAGATGTTGTTGTTGTTGTTGGAAATGTTCTTGCTGTTGGAGATGTTGTTGCCGTTGTAGTTTTACCGTTGTTGTTGTTGCGGCTGATGCTGTTGGAGATGTTGTTGCTGTTGTAGATTTGCCGTTGTTGTTGTTGTTGTTGCTGCTGCTGGAGGTGTTTCCATCAAAGGTTAAGAGAGAAGGGAGACCGCGAGAGGGAGGAAGAGAGCGGTCGTCACCTTGTTGAACTGCGCGGGCAATGGCTACGAACAGCAAAAGATAACTCAATTCTGCCACTGCAACGTGGCATAAATATACATATATATATATATATATATATATATATATATATATATTAATGGGCGTCAACGTTCATGTTCATCATTCGAGCGCGAATGCGCCGCGTGGACAATGCGGATGGCGGCGGTGACGGCCCGCCCGGCTTAGAGGATGCTGGTGTGGCATAGGCTCTAGTAGTAGTAGTAGTAGTAGTAGAAGTGGTTGTAATGGTGTTTAATCGTGCATCATGTACCTAACGTCAGGGATTAGAGATGAGAGTGGGGTTACGGAAGTGTCCTTGTTGTTGCTGATGTTGCTTTTGCTGTTGTTGTTGTTGTTGTTGTTGCTGCTGATGTTGCTTTTGCTGATGTTGTTGTTGCTGCTGTTGCCATCGTCGTTGTTGCTCCAGCCGTTGCCACGACCGCCGGCGCCCCGTCGATATTTGAGTTGGCGTCGTATTGATTGTCACGTGGTATGAAATCGTCAAAAAGCGTCGATGAAAGAAAGCCACGTCGGTTTTGAGCCGCCAACTCAGCCGTTGTAGCGTTGAACGCCGTTAGCGATCGACGACGAGACGCCGCCATCACCACGCCATGGCCAAACGGCTCCAGGTGGTGCAGCGGGGTTGCGGCGGCAGCCAGCCAGCCAGCAACCAACCCCCGAGAAGACGCTGGTGGTGCTGGGTCCCCTCGACAAGCAAGCTAATAACACGTGGTCGTGGTCTTTTGAGGGGGCGAGGAGGAGCTCATGAGGTAGATAGAGGTGTAATAAATCGTCAAGGCACAAATCGCAGACGTAGACGCAGACGACAACGACGACTGGGGTTGATGTCGATGAAATGACATCAGGCCCAGTCGTCGTTGACAAAGAAAAAAGAGAGTCTTCATATGTCGGTTTGTCGACGATATATGATGATGTATCATATTATGAATGATAGGATTTGATGACGACGTTGCCTATTCGGGCGTTGACGTGTGATTTACTATTATTATTAGGTTGTTGTTTAGTTCAGGTGGTTCTGGTGGTGGTGATCCGCCGCTTCGTGTTGTTTGCTTTTTAGAGCATAGATTGATATTTGTTGTTGTAATTGTTCAGGAGTCATGTAAGTAGCACACGCAAGCGTGTGGTGTGTTGTTGTTTAAAATGGGCAAATTTGCGCACGAAATAATACTCTTATTTCTCCATATCGTATCAGCAAAAATGGGCATGCCGCTTCGCGCCACGATTCATCCAAACCCGTAACTTCTTGTGCTAGGGTCTCAGAAGGCCGTCACCTCCACTCTACCGCGTCGATGTTAGATTTGTTGTTGCTGTTGTTGTTAGCTGTTGTTGTTTCAGCTGTTGTTGTTGTTTTTGTCTGAGCTGTTGTTATTGAAGGGCGATTTGTCGCCTTGGCGTCGATGGTATCCTACCGTCACGAGCAGATACCGCGAGGCTACACGTAGACACATCTCAATAATAACACACGCGATTCAGCCGGTTGTTGAATCAGTTCACGGTATCAGCGTTCGCGCGCGCATGGTGCTGCTGCTGCTGCAGTCCCTTGCTTGTCTGTCGTCAGAGTGCATCATCGAGTGCTCGAAACCGCGTGGCCGTACAAGCCACCGACTCCGAACACAATAACAGCTTCAGCGTTAGTTTCTGCTACTTCTGCTTACTGATACGGGGAGTTGTTTGTTGTTGTTGTTGCTGTTGTTGTTGTTATTGTTGCTGCTGTTGTTGTTGCTGGTCTCGTTGTTGTTGATGCTACTGCCGTAAGGGAAACGAATGTATCAAAACGCCCGACGGCCAAACGGCGGTGAAACAGAAAACAACAGAAAACGAAATAAGCCGAGAAAAGAGAAAGAAATGCGACGAAGAATGATGAAGTCGTAAAACGTAACAGCTAGTGCGCGTTTGTGAACAGAGTGGATATATCCACTATAGATAGATAGGGAGGGTATGCAAGTAAGGGAAAAGATAATCTTGTTGAACGAATTGAATATACGGTGGCGCGATTGGTTGCCAAATATCCGATTCACGCACAGGCGTTGATCTGTTACGGAATGGTGCTTCGACAAAGAGTGGAACACCAACCGGTCTAAAGACTCAAAGAAAGACACGTTTTTGAAAGGAACTGAGGAAGAATTGTGCTAGCTGCTTTGAGGTCGCGAAACAAAATGCGTTTTGTCCTTTCTTATGAAGTCTTACTATTATTCCTATGATTCTTATTTTAGTTGAGGCTTACTGACGAGTGTGATCAGAAAGGCCGAGAGGAACGTTTGAGGAGACACCGATAATAGAACTTAAATCTACCTTTACAGGTGCTCTCTTATTGATGTTGTTGTTTTATGGTTGTAGTCTTGACACGTATTGAGATTGTTCGTAGCTACCTAGATAGCGTCGGCGTTGCATAAAATATGCATATTATTATTATTATTTGTCGTCCCTCATTTGCTGGACAGAAGAGAGCAGCACGGACCAATGTTATAACTGAGCTTTGAGGCGAGGAAGGAATCGACAAGATTAGCTGCACGAAAGACCAACAGTTCAAGACAATGTGGAGGAAAACGGGGAAATCTCGAGTGAGGGCCATTCAGAGATGTTGTTGGCGTAGAAGCCGTGTTTGTCCTTCTTGATATATATATATATATATATATATATCTGTATGACAGCTTCCTTATTCGGGTCATGCGAACGAGAGAAGAGGTCTGCTACGAGTAGAAGAAGAAATCATCTGCTCCCGTCATGCTGCTGCCCGGCGCTCTGGGAGTGTCTCCCAGAGCGTGTCGCGCGTCTTTTCGTTGCTTTTCGTATATATATATATATATATATATATATATGTATAGACGCACGTACATGATACATGCCTAGAGAATGTATGAAACAGGCGACGCGACAATACTTGTAGTAGTTAAAGCAGATGTCAGGCGCCTTCTGGATTGTCCATATTTTTTTTGTATAGTGCTAGTTAGACTTATTGTTATTGGTGTTGTTGTTGTTGTTGCTACCACCACTAACTAAATCGTTGGCTGGCAACAGTTACGTTGCGTTAGGGACAAAAGCTGCAACGAGAGTGTTGCAGCTTCTGATCTAGCTGCAGATACTGCTACTGCCACCGTTGCTGTTGTTGTTGCTGCTGTTATTGTTGTTGTTGCTGCTGCTGCTGTTGTTGTTGACTGGGATGTTGTCTGTGTTTCTTTCTTTCCTTTCTTCCTGCCTGCCTGTCTTTCGTGCTGTGTTCGTCTTCTGTCGGCTGTTTTCCTTCAGTCCGTCGGTGCGTCGTCATTCATAATGACGCCTACTGCCAGCTGACAGTATAGCCGCACAAGCAGCTAACAGCCCAGCCCAGCTCAGCTGACAGAGTGACTCAGTGAGTGAGTGAATGTCCAGTGTCTGACCTATCGGCCTCTGTGTTTCCCTGCAGCCAGCGCTCCTCCTTTACCGCATCCTCTATCGCTCGCCGGACAGTCCAGCTTGTCGTCATTATATATATATATATATATATATATATATATATATTTTAATAATATAGATGCTGATGAATACGATGATGAGGATGACGGCGACACCAACGAACGAGAGACAACGAACAGGAGAAATACGACGTTGGCCAAAAAAACTACGATGCCGACAGTGACAATGGACGGCACAGCCGCCAACGACATATGTGGCATTTGTCGCGGCCGCTTGTCACCAGCTATGACAAGAACTGCATCAGCAGCGGCAGCAGCAGCAGCAGCTGCAACAATAACAACAACAGCCACAGCAGAAGCAACAACAATAACAACAACTAGATTAAACATTTGTTGTCCTGCCGTTTCACCGCGAACAACAACTATAACAGAACCACCAACATCAACAGCAGCAGCAACAACAACAGCAACAGCTACTACAATAACAGCAACAACGCTACTACCAACAACAACAGCGCCATTAACAACAACAACAACGGTCGCAGAAACAACAAGGAGATATTTCAGTTCATGCGACAATGAGACGAAGAGAAGAGGATGAAAAGAGACACAAAAACAGCCGTTTTAACAACAACAACACCAGCAACAACAACAAATAACCGGCTGACGAGAGAGAGAGAGAGACACTGAAGACAAAAAGAGAGTCGGTCAATCGATATATAGACAGATAGACAGAGGTGTGTCGAAGATAATATTTTGTGTTTTTGTCTTGTGTTTCTGTGTTTGGACGTGTTTTTGCTCTCTCTCTCTCTCTCTGGGTTGGTTTGGCTGCTCGAATGGTGATGCTTGCTGCTCTGGGCTCCCCCGCGCCTGCCTTTCCTTTTCTTCATGCTCCGAGTCCATCCGTTGCGTTTCTTGCTCTTTTCCTTCTTGTTCTTCTTCATCTTTTTTTCTTCTTGTTGTTTCGTCTGTCTGTCTGTCTGTCTGTCTGTCTGCGGAGAAGTTGATTGGTCCAGTCAGTGGCAGGCAAACATAGATAGATAGTTGATGATGCGGCCGCCGGAATACTCGCGCCTGTGCACCTCAACTCACTTCAGTGTGCCGCACACTTCAGTTCAGCTGTGGGTTCACGTCGCGTCGCATTGTTGCGCCTTCATAAGTGTGTCCGTCTGTCCGTCCGGCTTCTGTCGCGCCAGCTCAGCAAAAATGTGTGTCCATTTGTCTGTCGTGCGTGGTTGGTGTCTGTTCAGGGAGGTTTTGACGAATGAAGAAAGCAAAGAAACGAAGAAAAAACAAAAATTTGGGAGAGATATAGGGGTGGGCAGGGGGGGGGAGAGATTGCAAAGTTTGTGTCACTCCCCGGGCACGTTCCCGCCGGCTCGTACGCAGCGTGGGCCATTCAAACGCTCACAGGTTGTCAGACGTCGCTCTCTGCTATATATATCTAGCTGTCCATGCTGAGCTAAACACGCGCAACGACCAGCCAACGAAGTCGAATGGGCGACATGACGACGATATTGACGATATTGACGCTAATTTGTCAAGAGATGAAAATGTATTCAATTGATACATACGTATGCGCGCATATCGATAAGGACTTGTCAATCTACAAACCTTTGGATTTTACTATATATATATATATATATATATATAGTGGCGTGGTCTGGGGGGTTTACGTATCCATGACAAACGAATAATAAATTCCATATATATATATATATATATATATATATATTCGTGTATGTTTTGGCGGGCTTTTGGAAAACGGCTCCCGATTCTTAGTTGTTCTTGCTGTATATAGCAGTAGGTTGTAGCCGACTAAACAGCCAAATCAGACACACAGACAGACATACTGACTAACAGACTCAGTCTCTTCTTGCACGCGTTCTGTTGGCCGCACTTCTGAATTTGGCGGGCACAGACGGGCCTAGCCGCCTGGCCTGACCGTATCGTCAGACCCAGCGGGGCATAGTGGTGGAGGAGGCACCATCGATTGATTGGCTGGTTGGTTTGGTGGGCGAATGTTGAGAGAGAAGAGAAAGAAGAACTCGTCAAAGACTTACTGGTAGTTGTTGTGGTAGCGAGGGCCAGTAAATAAATGAATACGGCGAGTGATGCAATGATGAAGTGAGATGACGGACGGACGGACAATGTACGCGATGCATGTCTGTTTGCGATCAATTAATACAATACTACTAGTAATCATAGTAGTATTAACTAATATTCGATTAATTAATGCTAGTCATATCGATCAATCCCGATGCTGCTGCTGCTGCCGCCGCTGCTACTGTTGGTGCGAGTGACTTGGGATCTCACTCGTTCCAGTCACTCATGAGACGCATTACTGTGAAACTCGTCGTCAACTCGAAATGGCGACATGTTTGGGGCGACCTGGGGGTGGGTGGGGTGAGGGAGTACGGCAAAGTATGTGTCGGTTTGCCGCTCCATAGCGCCCGCATAACCAACAACATTGCACAGCACACACAGAAAGAGCAGCAGCAACCTCTGACTCCCTATGACTCTACGATAGCGCGTCAGAAACGACGCGTTCGCTACGATAGCTACGTAGAACCTGAACGTTGGTTCAACGAATCGCGTACGTAGATAGACGTCGTAAAGTCAGCCGTTTCGTGGCCCGATGGTGGTGATAATGCAGCGTGACGTCTCAATGATTGGACGACGAAAAACGTCGAACGCACATCATCATCGTCGTCTCTGCAACGACGATTCGATCTCGATTCGTTGTACGATGCGAGGACGATACAGCCAGACGAATAATATAGAATATAATATACCTGTAGAACCACCGCCGGTGAGCGATGGAGGGTAGCTGGAGAGGGCCACCGGCGAGTTCAATACGTAGTCGATAGTAATAATAATAATAGTGTTCTTTTGGGAACAAGTGTTTATGATTATTATTATGTACATGTATCACAATTACTAATATGGTAATTGCTATAACATCTACAATATTGCCTATATTATTATTATTGCTCGAGTGTCGGTGACCACTCAGCATCATCTTGACGTTCCCCGTTAATAGTAATATTCATAATCATAACAATACGTAAGTCGATAGTAGTAATAATTATCATAATAATATGAATTCGATAAGAAGATAACAAGCATAGTTAATAAGGGTTTATGTTGTACTGTAAGCGCACACAAAAAAGTGGTGCCGTACTCGTTAAAAAATCGACTCACTCAAGAGACTACTACTGCTACTGTATTTGATCTGATGTCGAGCGGAAAGCATAGAGTAGCGTGACTAACTCGTGTGGTATGGCGGGATTTCACTGTCTGTTACAATTATCTGGATTATAATACTTTACTAGTAGTAGTAGTAGAAGTAGTATTTTGTGACGCCATATTGAGTGGTTCCGTTTCTCCTTTCCAGACGACCGCCGCATGTTGGGCGAAGCTTTGTCTGCTGCCAAACTATGTCCCTTATAATGGAAAATAATATATATATATATATATATATATATATATATATATATATATATATATATATATCTCATGAGTCGGCGTAATGATGAATAATAGATATTGCTTCGTGTGTCCTCCTCAACTACTCGCTATATACACGGCGCGGACTTATTATTGGACGTGTCGGTTCGTCATTTGTGCTGCGGCTTCTTGGCGTCTGTGGATGAGCGTGCGCGGACGCGTTTTAAGTGTGATTATGGTTAGTTTTTGCTTTGTGTGCTAGACATATTTACCTCTCACAGTCATAGTATCAGTCTGACTGCCAGTCAGCCGCTGCCAATCCACTGGAACGTAATGGAAAGAAAGTACGATCCGTGCCGCGTTCACGTTGAGTGTTTGTTGTTACTCGTTGGTGGTCGATCAACAACGGCAACAACAGCAACAACAAACACAGCAATGACAGCAACAACAAACACAACAACGACAGCAACAACAAACACAACAACGACAGCAACAACAAACACAACAGCGACAGCAACAACAACAAACACAACAGCGACAGCAACAACAAACACAACAACGACAGCAACAACAAACACAACAACAAACACAACAACGACAGCAACAACAACAAACACAACAACGACAGCGACAACAACAAACACAACAACGACAGCAACAACAAACACAACAGCGACAGCAACAACAACAACAAACAC
This sequence comes from Dermanyssus gallinae, assembly GCA_003439945.1. Lineage (NCBI taxonomy): Eukaryota > Metazoa > Arthropoda > Arachnida > Mesostigmata > Dermanyssidae > Dermanyssus > Dermanyssus gallinae. Next base: position 96,653 of record QVRM01001748.1, on the reverse strand, counting down.
AACAACGACAGTGTTGTTGCTGTTGTTTTTGTTGTCGTCTTTGGTGATGATGATGATGTTGCTCATGGAGTTCAGCAGCAGCATAAGATTGCGGCCGTTGTTGCAAGCTAAAACATCATCATTATCATCGTCTGGCCCGACGATCTCCACCACCACCGCCATAGGGGGAGTGAGGCTGTGAAGTGTAGTCTTGATGTGTGACTGGCAACAACAACAACAACAAGGTTTTTGTTGTTGTTGTTGTTGTTCAGAGTGGCGCAGTGCGACGTGGCCCAACCCACGCGCGCCATTGTTATGGCCGTCTCAATTGTTATTGTTCTTTCTGGTGGTGGGTTTTCAATTGTCACGTCTTTTTCCCGCACGTAATAAGCGTCACGGCCGCTCCCACTCGTGCTGCGAGTTCTTTACTACTATTATGATAATGCTTATTATCATCATTATTATTATTATTATTACCATTTTTATTATTATTGCTATTTTATTATTATTATTATAGCCGCTGTTATTGCTGGTGGGGCTCTTGATGGTGGCCTCTGTGTTTTGTTTTTCTTGCGCGCAGAGTTGATATGCGTTGTCGTTAAGACTTACCGGCAGATACTGTTCTTATACACTGTGACTGTTTTTTGTTGTTGTTGTTGTTGTGGTTGTTGCTACAACTGTTATTATGACCATTCTCTTTTTATTACATTTTAGCAGATGACTGAAAATGTTTACGCATACGTTTGTAGTAGTATACCTTCTGAGGACGAAGGAAATTCTTTGATTGCTGCACTCCTAATATTACCATGATGACGATGGCGATTATTGTTATGCTGTTGCTGCTCTTATTTCGGTGCTAGTACATTGTCAGTGTTTCGCAGCGGCGAATCTAGTATTAGCAGCAGTTGTAGGTTTATTGTTCGACTGTAAGTGTAAGCAATAAGTACGTTGTTACAGTAACAACATTTACGACGACGACGACACAATAAATACGGTGCAAACAGCGGGAAACCATCACGTCCTCCTCGGTGAGTACGACAAAACAAAACGTGTGGATTGATTGTCGACTTTTGTGCGGAACCGTGCGAGTGGAAAACACGCGTTCTTTTCTCGACTTGTTCTAGTCCTACTGGCGCATTACTACTAGATAGTATTCGTAATATTAGAAGCTGTTTTTGTTGTTGTTATTGTTATCCCCAAAGGGTAGCTGTTGCTGTTGTTGTTGCTGCAACAGCAACTTAGTGTTCTTCGGATGGCTGGCTAACTTCTTGTTGGCCGGGCCCCAACGGGAACAGGAACTGAAAGAAGGATTACGACAGCTCTTCAATTAGACAACATCAACAACAATCGGTCAATCAAAAGTGGTGGGTTGTGTTGTTGTTGTTGTTGTTGCTGCTGCCTCGATGTTGTTGTTCCCCATTGGCCGCCGGTCCGGGGGTGGAAGGGGGTTCATCGCTGAAGTATTCTCTGTTTTAGACTTATCATTGGTGGGGGTGATGGTGCGAGTGGTGCTGGTGGTGATGGTAATAATAATGAGGTGGTAGTCATTGAGGAAGTCAGCGAAGCAAACCGAAACTCGTTCCGATGAGCAAGACGCCGCCTGCTTGTGACGTATGCAGATTCAATGAATAACAACAAACAAAAAAAAACAGTCGCGTTATAAACAACAAGTCGACGAAGTCCCCGCGTAGTAGTAATATGTTACTGACTTACTAGTAATGGTGATTATCGCAGTTGGCGTGCGTGGCTTCAAGTTAGTGTCTGCCTGTCTGTATTTCTATCTATCTGACGCGCGCATGGTCATCAGAAGTTGTTGTTGTTGTTATTGTTCTTGTTGTTGGTATTATTATTATTATTACTGGCATTGTTGTAGTTGTTGTTGCTGCTGCTGCGTGTCCTCGTCCTGAATGATCATCGTGGCGTCGATCAACAACAACAACAACAACACGTCTAGCACGTTCTTCTCGACAACAACAAACAACACACACGACACAACAACAACAACAATGATAATAATGCGGCGACGACGACGACGGCGTCATTCTAAGTCTACATGTGTTCGTGTTGGTCGTTGCAAGCGTCGGTTTCTTTCGTACTGTTAGTAATGACGATGATGCTGAAAACAGACGACGACAACGACGACCAGGACAATAATCATAATATTGTTGATCATGGCTTGTCCGGAGGTGATCACACCGTGTGGTCTAAGGGGACTAGGGGACGCTAGTGTCATGGTTGTCATCTAGCGGGGGTTTCGCCAGTTCGTTCGTCCGAGCTACTGTTGATCGAGTTTTCTTTGAGCGATGCTCATTGAGAATAGAATAGATGCCAAACCATACACCGTCAGCGTCCCCATGCTGCTGCCGCGCAAGGACTGTTGAACTGAAACTCTAGATATCTGTCCAGTCCTCGATCCATTGAAGATATATGCCTCACGGTGAGTTCCAAGCCTGTAGGGAACGGAGGATGGCTCAGAATTCAAAACAACCTCTCGAAAGAGTTTTTTTTTTAATTCTATAGGTGTTTACACATCGTCGTCATCATTGTTGTCGTTGTTGTTGTGTTGGGTCGCAGTTGTTGGAACGCGTATTATGCGGTCGGATTTATGTATTTTTATTACGATTAAAGTCGCGTAGTGTATCGAACTATGATGCTGATTCTTATTATTAGTATTTATCCATATGTCCGTCCGTCCGTACATATATATGTATCAATCGACATCATCATCATCAGTATTATTACCATTAACTGTAGCAGCAGCAGCAGCATTATCATCATCATCATCGTCTTCATCACTACTTCAGCCACACCGGCGATCAGGATCATCAGATCTGTCTATTTATCTATCTTGTCTATACAACCGACCACTCACTGGCTGAGACTGACTACCTGGCTGGCTGTGCTTGACTGACTACGCAGTGAAACAGCAGCAGCAGCAGCAAAGAAACGCCATTGCGGCAGCAGAGGCCGACGATGCTTGACTTAGGTTTGGCCCCGTCATTGACGCGCACGTTTTCTGCTGCTGCTGCGGCGGCTGCCTTAGTTGCTGTTGTTATTTCTGCTGCTGCTGCTGCTGCTGCAGTTGTTGTTGTTGTTGTTGTTATTAGTTAGTTAGTTGTGAGGGTCTGTCTTCCCGCCCGCTTCCCGGCTTGCTGTAGCCGTCAGCGTGAGGAGGATCGGCTGAACACGAAGACGACGACACCAACAACAATAATAACAACAACAAGACGACAACGACAACAACAAGACGACAATAACAACAACAGAAACAATAATAACAACATGACGACGACGTCAACAACAACGATTGTAATTGCGGCAGCGGCAGCAGCGGCCGCTGTCGCCGCCTCCGCAACGATGACGACGACACGGCAGCATCGCTTTATGATGATCCTCGTCATCTAACGCGCGTGGAGGTTGCTTGCTTGCTTGCTTCGTTGGTTGGTTGGTTGGTTGGTTGGTTGGTTGGTGGGTGATCGTGGTTCGCTCGGTCGTTCAACGTGCTGATGGTATTGCTTGCTTGCTTACTTGCTTGCTAGCCAGCCAGCCAGCCAGCCAGCTACTCCTCTCGTCGTTACCGGTGTGCCAGCGCTGCCGCTGCTGTTGTTGTTGTTGTTGTTTTTGTTGCTGTTACTATGGTTGTTGTTGTTGTTGCCGCTGCTGCTGCTGCTGCTACTACAGGCCCCATCAGCCTACGCCGCTAAATCGGCGGTGATGCGCCCGCTGCCACGCCGCCGCCGCCACCGCCATCGCCGTCGTCCCCGCCGAAACAGTGACGGTAGCGGCGGACGGCGGGCGCATCAGCAGCGTCCCACCGGCGGCGGCGGCCGTCTATCTATCTATCCGACCACCGACCACCGCTGAACGAACGACCGCTACTAGCGTATAGAAGAACTACAACTGCTGCCGCTGCTGCTAGCGCCGCCGCCGCGGCCGCCGCTGTTGGTAGCGCGGCCGCCGCTGTTGGTAGCGCGGCCGCAGTGGCGGCAGCGGCGGCCACGTCACCGCTCGTGCAGCGGTGGGAGCAGCAGCAGCAGCCGCTATCCGCCGATTTAGCGGCCGCTACTGCGCGCCGCCGCCGCTGCTGGTACTACTGCTGCCACCATCGACCGACGGTGTGGCGGCGCGGGTGTCGTTGTTGTTGTTGTTGTTATTGTTGTTGCCATCGTTGTTCTTGTTGTTGTTGCTGTTGCCGATGGTGGTGGTGGTGGTATCGTCGTGTTGGACGATTCCAACGGCGGTCGAGTGGCAGGGACGAACGGCGCTCCTCGAGTTGCGGCTGCGGCTGTTAGCGCCGTAGCAGCCGAAGCCGCGCGCTGTACAGATTGGCAGGGACGAACGGCACAACTTCTTGGCGGCGGGATCGCCCGTTTGTGTCGGCTGCATTAGCGGCGGCGTCGTCGTCGTCGTCGTCGCCGCTGCTGCTGCCGCTGTTGTTGTTGTTATTGTTGTTGTTGTCGTCGTCGCAGTTGCAGTAGAGGGATGCGCCGCTACTGGCGCTGCTAACGCCGCCTGTCCCTGCTACTGCTGCTTTAGATGTTGTTGCTGTTATGCTGCTTTAGTTGTTGTTGTTGTTGTTGCTGCTGCTGTTGTTGTTGTTGTTGTTGTTTCTGCTACAGTCCCTGTCATCATCGTGGTCGGTCATCGTCCGCCTGGCCGTCCGGTCGCGTCCACAACTCACAGCAGAAACACAGCCACACAAACTTACACAGGGACAGCAAAAGAGAGATAGCTGCTGCTAGGCCGAGAAGAAAGAGACGACGACGATGACGATGACGATGGCGACAAGAATAGAGGAAAGGAAATGAAAGCTGCTGCTGCTGCTGTCGTTGCTGCCTGGCTGACTGTAATGCTGCTAGCTAACGTGTTGTGTTGGTAGGCTATCTATCTATAGTTGTTTGTTGGCTGGTGTGTTTTGTTGGTTCGTTGCTGGTTCCTGGATGCTTGTGAGCTTTCTACATGAAAGCCGCTACATAGCGAGTCGACGACGACTTGCATGCAGCTTTGCCGGCTAACCATGCCGGCTGTTGAGCCACATATACCAGCTAACAACCACCGAGAAGCTCTAGACCAGCTAGCTAGGGCTATAGAGAAAGCTTTATACCAGCTAACCAGGGTTAAAACGCTTCATACCAGCTAACCAGAGCTATAGAGAGCTCTATACCACCTAACCAGAGCTATAGAGAGCTATATATCAGCTAACCAGAGCTATAGAGAGCTATATACCAGCTAACCAGAGCTGTAGAGAGCTATATACCAGCTAACCAGAACTATAGAGAGTCATATAGCAGCTAACCAGAGCTATAGAGAGCTATATAGCAGCTAACCAGAGCTATATAGAGCTATATAGCAGCTAACCAGAGCTATATAGAGCTATATACTAACTAACCAGAGCTATAGAGAGCTCCATTCCAGCTGATCAAAGCTGTATACCAGTTAACCATAACTATAGCTAGCTCCATACCAGCTAATAAAAGCTGCAAAGAGCTCTATACCAGCTAGCAAAAGATCTAGAGTTCTATACCATCTAACTATAGTTCTAGAGGTTTATACCAGCTAGCTAACGACAGCCAGATTGAAAAACCGTTTGCTACTCCGGGCTTGGAACCGAACACCGTGAGGCATATATCATATCGATGCTGCACCTAGGGGTCGTCCAGTTGGCATGTTGAGATACCTAGCAGGTTTTCCCCAGAGGACAGTTCTTGTGGCAGACTTAAGCAAGATAACCATAACTATTCTAGATAGATCTGTAACGGCAGCTGGGGTTGCTCGCATATATATATCGAGAACAAAAGACAGCGAGTTGTCGGCGGGCCGGCAAATTAGCCAACCTCTATCCGGCACGTAACAACAGAAACGGCAACACTATTCAAAGTTTTTACAGTTTGTTTTTAAAACTCCTAGCACGAACCGAAATCATCTCTACGTTCTGCTACTACCCTATGTGAGACACACCTGACCCCTCGTAGGACATCATTCCTCAAGGTGCGCAACGGGGGTGCTGTGGGGTAGCCTGCGCATCAGAGCTGGGCCTGGCTTTAGGCATAATCGAACCCCCCGCCCCTCCCACTTGTTTCGAGTACTCTTATTGTTGTTTTTGTTGTTGTTATTGTTGTTGCCATTGGCGCCCACCAGTCATTTAGTCAATATCGCATTTGGCCAGCGATACAAAATTAACAGCAGCAGCAGCTGCTGTGGCCACAATTGTTATGATAATCATACAATAATAATATTATGTAGTTGCTGTAGTATCTGTCGTTGTTGTAGTATGTGCTGTTGTTTTTGTTTCTGTTGTTGTTGTTATTATTCTTGTTTTCGGTATTGTTGTTGGAGTAGTCGTGGAGCCAGGCGGCGACGACGACGACGGCCATGATGACAGCGAGCCATCAATGATGAAACAATCCTACCAAGCCAGCATCTCTCAAAGACGGATGGCGAAGAGATGGACGGATGGATACATGAATAGATAGGGCCATGGTTGGATGACCGACGTTGAGAGAATGTGCCGCGTCGGTGCATCATTGAATTGTCGTTGTCTTCGTTGTAGGGACGTCATCGTTGACGTCTTTGGTTTCTCCGGTTGGTTGTCTGGTTGGCGAAGCAGCCCTAAAGCAATGAAACAACAACAACGACGACGACGGAAAAACAACAACAACAACAGCATATCACACGATACGATGCATCATGAATTCATCGACCGATGGGGCGATAAATCGAGATTGTCTGTCTGCCAGATCTTCTGTCTGCTCCGTCTGTTTGTCTGATTTTCTGTCTAGTTTGCCTGTCTGTTTCCGTCTGTCTGTTTGGCTTTTTGTCTAGTTCGTCTGTTCGCCCGCCTGTTTGTATGTCTGTTTTTCTGTCTATCTATTGGCTAGCCAACGAGCCAAAAAAAGTGACAAACAAACAAATCAACAGCAACTATTCATTCTGCACTGAGCTGCGTCTATTTGCCAACAAAAAAAAAACGACGATAACTACAACAACAACAATACGCACACGAAAGCTGTCGACCTGTTTGTTTGCAAACAAAGAAGCAATCTTAGTAAGGTGTTGCTTGCTTCGCTTGTGTTGCACCGGCTGCTGCTGCTGGTGCCCTGTTGGGAATGTTGTTGGTCGTGGATTGTTGTTGCACTTGTTGTTGTTGTTGTTGTTGTCGTCGTCGTCGTCGTCGCGCTGACAGTAACAGACACAACAAAGAGTATGAAACCAAAAACCCTATATACTACTCTAGCGGCCTAGCTATCTATAATCGATGGCAATCGGTGTTACGCGGATGACCGACCGTTGTTAACTAGCGACAGTTGCTGCTAGCTGGAGTTAGTTACGTAATTAACTGGTTAGCGAGTAGTAGTCGTATTAGTAATAATAGTAGTACTAGTAGTGGGGGTCAATTCCGGTGGCGTGGTGGCTTAAGTCTGCGTCTCGCAACCGGAGGAGGCACATAGGTGTGCGGGTTCGAGCCCAACCGTTGCACATTTTTATTTATAAGGGTCCGTCCATGAAGCAATGTGAAAAACAGTTCCGTAGACGTTAAATCTTGGCTAAGGGTGGTCAGCCCGAAAACGTTATTCTATAGTGAGAGTGCTTGCTGGTTAGACATATAATTCGTTATTTAGGCAGAGGCAGCAGGCAGGTTGCTCGTTGTAGTTAGTTAGCGAGTTAATGCGTCAGCTCATGATATAGGTTCAGCCGGTTAGCTTGGCAACAACAACAACAACAACAACGCTTGGCCTGAACGCCGTGTCATGCCAAACGACGAGGAGAGACAAACGCGCAAAACGGAGACGACGGGCGGAAAAGTGGATGCGTACACGAATGCATGACGTGAATATACATGCGTAAACACTCACACACACAGACACAAAGACACAAAGAGAGAGAGAGACACACATACCGGCGGGCGAGGTGACGGAAAATAACAATATCGGCCGCGCTGGCCGATATCAGAGAGACAGTTATAGCCACAACAGTGACAACAACAACAACAGCGACAGCAGCAACAACAACATCAGCGATAACACCAACAACAACAACAATATCAGCGACGGCAACAACACCAGCAACAACAACAATATCAGTCCCGTCATATTAATGTTTTTCTACCACAACCAGTTAGCTCCCGTCACCGCCTCCCTGTGCCGTCATGATCAACTTTGATCGCCACCAGCCGCAACAGCAGTATTATCGATAACAACAGGAACAACAACAGGAACAACAACAACAACAACAACAGGAACAACAACAATAAGATTAACAATAACAAATGTCGACAGAGAAGAAAACAGAGCGAGCCAGACAGAGAGAGAGAGACAGACGCAGACCAACACAAATGAAGCCAGGCTCACAATATACACTGACAACGACAACAACAACAACAACAACAGGAACAGGAAGAAACGTCGGATGATAACGATGGTGGTGGTGGTGGTTATGATGATGATGTTGAGTGGATGAGCAGCGTCAGTCAACGCGCTATGATTGCCACAGACCGTTACCGCCCCCGTCCAAAGGCAGCATTCAGCTGGCGTAGCCATTCTTGCTGCTGCTGCTGCTGTTGTTATCGTACTCAACATTGTTGGTGTTGTTGTTGTTGTTGTTGCTATTGTTGTTGTTGTTGCTGTTGTTGTTGTACATGCCGTAGTTGGTATTATTATTATTATTATTATTCTCATTATGATTGTGATTCAGTCAGTCAAACGCCTGCCACAACTACAACGTAGATGGAGCAACAATAATAGCAATTGCAACACCATCATCATCATCATCATTATCACCATCAATCAGCAGCAGCAACAACAACAACAACAACAACAACAACAACGAGGACGACAACAATCGCATCGGTGGCAGCGGCGGCGGCGGCAGCGTCCATAACAGCAAGACGTCAAGAGGGTGGAGGGAAAGACCTTCATCACAACGGAAACGCTTCAACAAGGAGGCCTTTCGTCGGCGGCCCGGCAATCGTCGCTTATCCAAACTAAGATGGCGGGGGTGGTTGAGATTGGGGTTGTTGTTGTTGAGGTTGTTATTGTTCTTGTTGTTGTTGTTTTTGTTGTTGAGGCTGTTGTTACGCCGATGGATTAAGTCTGCAATCGTGGAAGCAGCAGTGGTAAAAATAGGCGTTGTACCGAGAGAGATCGTCCTCGCAGTGGCGCATCACGTTACTGACGTTGTTGGTGCTGCTGTACCGACTGCGACGACGTTATTGTTGTTGTTGTTGTTGTTGTTGTTGTTGCTGTCGCTGCTAACAACTGAGACAACGGTAAATGCGACAATAACAACAACGACAACAGTATCAGCAGCAGTAGCAACATTAAAGACAACAACAACAACAAGAATAGCGACCGCCAGCTAGGTGGTCACCAAGAAAATAGCAGCTGCCATAACCATCGAAATAGCAAAACAAAAACGATAACAGCAGCAGCAACAACAACAACACGATGCTGATCACGACGACGACGACGAGAACAACAGCAATATCATTATCAACAATATATATATATATATATATATAAGCTTATTTTTTTTAACAACTTGAACAACAACAGCAAGTAGGACATCGTCAGCACAGAACGATCGGTCAGAAATTAACCCGATTATGCATCGCGCAGATTTATATCATCATTATGAACTATTCTGCTAACGAGCGTACGATCAACAACAACAACGAGAACCACTACAAGAACCAACGAACACAGCAATAACAACATCAACGATATCAAAAAACAACAACTACATCACCCAAAGAACAGCCGCATCGTAACCCTCCCATGATGTAGCATCGCCTCGTAATGTTGCATCGTTGATGGCTACAACAGCAACAGCACCACAACAACAGCAACAATAACAACAAAACACAACAACAGCTGCTCGAGTTTTGACTACCTGAGCATGAGTTCGATTGTGGGCTACTTTTGCTGCTCATTGTTACTATAACCACTCCACAATTCGGGCGTTGGTATCGGTCTGATATTGGTATTTTGTTGTCGTTGTTGTTGTTTTCGGTGTCGTTATTATTGTTGTTGTTGTTGTTGTTGTTTCTATTGGCAGTAATGTTAATAATAAGAAAAAGAGTGAACACATTGTTCAACGGACTACCAACCGTCTCTGGCATGCGCATATATATATATATATATATATATATATATATATATATATATATATATATATATATATATATATATATATATATATATACATATATATATATATATATATATATAATATATCAACAGCCATAATGAAGATAATGGCTGAATGATGACGCCGGCGAGTGTGTTGTTACGAGTCAACAACAACACGACTCGTGCTTGCGGCCGCCAACTGCTGTAAAAGGCATTGTTGCCATTTGTTGTTGCAGAGTTGTTGCGCTGACCAGTTTGTGCTGCTGGCGGTTCTCGTAATGCAGTCAGTATCAGCATTGTTTTTACGGTCGCAGTTTCAGACAGCTGCATACAAGCTGCCTCGAAGTTCAACGCAGATTGTTGTATACAAAGCAACGAAAAAGCAGCCGCCTCAGCAGCAGCATAAACAACAACAACAACAATAACTAGAATAGCAACAACGTCAACAGCAGCAGCAGCAGCAGCAATAGCAACAACAAAAACCACCATTGTCACCATAATAAGGTATTACTCGAACGTCGGCTCGTTGGTGGGCCGGCAACAGTATTAACAACAACCACCACAACAACAGAAACCGTGCCATCAACAAAATCATCTGGCTGATTTCTGCTGTTTTTTTTTTTGGCAATGTATAAACACGGCATTGCTGATGGTTATTGCGGAGCTAGCCCGGGGGGTGTCGACGTTGAAGTTCCAGTTTAGCTGTCGTCTGGCTTTGTATATATATATATTTATCTATATATAAGACGAGAACTGCCGAGTGTGCAAACGTATTGTAAATGATTAATAAATCATCACAAAATGTATATTCTATATCTCTATCTATCTCTATATATCTATATATAAATCTATATATATATATATATATATCCTGGCCACGCAAAACCACAGTGCAGTACATATTAGTCATGTCATTGTTGCTTTTGTTGTTGTTGTTGTTGATGCTGCTGTATCGTCTTCGTCGTATATGGAAGCAAACAACAAGCAAGGGTAGAGAGCGAGTACAAGTACAATGAGCCAGCAATTACATTGATAACATCGACAACTGCAGGAGCAGCAACAACAACAACAAAAATAAACAACGACATCAATTCATCGCATACGTGGCGGTGGTGAGAGAGATAGATGGTGGGGTCGGTCACGTATCACCATATAGGCACGGCATGCATACCTAAGGATGAATATGCGCATCCAAGCATATATGCTAGCACGTATACGCCTAAGTGGGCACTCTCTCTCTTTCTCTCTGTGCGTGTATGTGGTGTATATCATAATACGCGCTTTATTTACAATAAAGGGAAAAATATGTGTGTATGTATGTATATACATATATATATGTTTGTATATACATATATATATATATATATATTCCCTTGAGAAACGAAGATGCAGTCGTTGTTGTTGCCGGCGCCGTCTCATTTCATTGACGTCAACCGTCAGATCGTAGCAGCCGACGTGACGTGACGGCAGCATCTTCGGTCGCATTGACAGCGAATCGAGGATAGAATCATGAATGGAAGTGAATGAAACGTCGAAAGTGTCTATATACATATATATATATATATATTTATATGCGAGAGGACCTAGAGAGATTTAGTTCTCTCGCTAGGCGGCATTATGCGATCATGTATATAGTGTATATATATATATATATATATATATATATATATATATATATATATATATATATATATATAAATATATATATATACACTATGTACATGATCGCATACCATTCAAGCATATTACCAACCAGATTTACTATCAACGGGTAGACATTTCTGACGTTAAGGCTGTTGCTGTTGTTGTTGTTGTTGCTGCTGCTGCTCCTGCTTTTGCTATGATTTGCAACTGCTTATTGTGTTGTAAATACCAATCATCATCGCGGGTGAAATGAAGCAATGCATATGAATCATAATTAATATATTAATCATATCAACATAGCATTATTATTATTATCATTATTATTACGGACAGTCGGATTGACCGACTGGCCACTGAAAAGGCACACCTGGGAAGGCCTTCTGAAGGAAGACGGGGGTGATCTATTGCTTCACGAAGTCCTCGTCGTCGTCGTCGTCGACAGGCAGTTCCTGTCTCACGGCAAGGCAAGACTAGATAATAGATCCGCGTAGGCGCCTTGAAGTAAGACGACAGCTTAGTCTAAAAACGAACCTCGAGTATCCGGTTACTGTTGGCGAATTGCCCATTGCTGGTGCTGCCATGTGGTGTGTATTTGTCTACTGCCACAGATGGTATCTTCTTACAGTGTGACGTAGGTCAGTCGTTCTAACTTTTCTGGACCGGTTCGTCACGCCTTCGCTAAGGGAAGATGGCACGATATGTTGTCTCAACGATATATATATATATATATATATATATATATATATATATATTGATTTAAATCGATTTACTGTAAGACGTAGGACTGTAGGACCTCACAATACGTGGTTAGAGGTTACCCTTTACTCTCACACGAAAAACCCTATCTTGAGAAAATGTTGCCACTGATCGTTGATGACATTTCCGTCTGTGCAGCTTTTGCAGATAGTAACTATTATAGATTTCTTACTCCCACCATACACACACATATATATATATATATATATATATATATATATATAGGTGTATGATGAGGTTACGATGAATCGATACAATTATTTATTAAGACGGCTTTGTTTTGCACGTATTTTTGAACCCTATATACATATACATATAAACAGGTGAAAAAATGACATTTTATGGCCGATTTTTGACACAAAAAACGCGGCCTTTCTCGTTATTTTTCGGTGCCTTAACGTCGGCGGCCGTCAGAAGAAAAAACGATATGTCTATAGAATTGCATTACGAAGGAGGACAACAGTGGCAGCAGCCGCAGCGTTCGCATTATTAGCAAGGATCAGCTATTGCCTGGAGACGTTCTCTGTTATTGCTGTTTTTGTTGTTGTGGAGACCGCTCTCCATTGGTGTTTTTCTCTGTGGACTGGAATATTTCTCTACTGGCCGTGTATGGCAGACAAGGCACAAAGCTCTCCTAATAAAAATAATCTACACTATATATATATATATATAGAGGCCTGCAGCTAACAAGTTGACATCGTAAATGAGTTATTCGTCTGCCTCGGCCTAACAAGCCCATAGCGCCGATGACTCGCCGTCTGTGTGTTGTGGTGGCTGCCTCCTGTTCGTCTCCAGGTATTGGTAATCGAACTAGCTATAGTTCGCTATATGTCTGTCCATCTACTACCTCATCGTGTATTATTGGTATTGGTCTTAGTAACAACATCAATAATTGGACGGTTCGGGACACCGGCGTTCGAGCTGCTCAAATATTTTCCCTTCGGTTTTCTCATCTCGTGCCGCTGCACTCTTTCGCCCTATATATATATATATATATATATATATATATATATATATATATATATATATATATATATATATATATATATATATACTTCGTTTCCCCCTGGAGGTCATTCAGCTTACACCTACCTATTTATTCCTAATCAGTGGGGTTATCGATTAATATCGACGATGCTGTAGGCTGGCGAGGACGCTGTTCCCATTGTTGATTGGTTGTTATTGTGCTGACGTTGTTCTTGGTATTGTCGTAGAGGTCTTGCCGTTGTATTCCAATGCAATCGGCTAGCCTTACACGTTGTTGTTGTTGTTGTTTTCCCATTATTATTACGATTTCCTTCTTCTTTCTTTTGCTCCTCTTCCTTTATCCGCAACAACAACACCAACAACAACAACAACAACAGTAACACCACCAACAGCAGCAAGAATACCGATAACAACATTGAGAATGCCGGTAGCCCAGGGCTGCCAGGGTGGCTAACCGTTGACATAGCTAGCAGAGAGACAGAAATGCTCTGAGAAAGACCAACAATGTTGTTGGCAGGCCAGTTTTACACACTACTGACGTTCGATCGTTGCCGCCTCTATAGCAGAGGCCAGGAAAGCAACCCCCCCCCCCCCTGAGCCTATGATATTAGGCACACCGTCGCCATCCGTCGACCTCTAGAGTCACTCGAAACGATTGGTAAACCTGAACATTTGTCGGACAACGAACAACGAACGCCAGAAGCAGCAGCAGCAGCAGTAGCAGCAAATAATGCCTTTTCTTCTTCCACAGTTTTTTTTCTCTCTCTGTTAGCGTTTTAGGCCATATACATGCTCTTCCGCATTATAAGCAGATTCGCTGTTGCTGCTGCTGATGCTACTGGCCAGGTAGGTGGCCTAGCACTGCCGCCTGAAATGTATAATGTATATATAATATAACGAACATATGTTACACACACATATTCATCTATTTGTGTGTGTATGTGTGTTTTCATGTGCATATACAATGCACATAAGAATATATATATATATATATATATATATATATATATATATATATATATATATATATATATATATATATATATATATATATATATATATATATATATATATATATATATTTATATGAGATACTGCATCTGATCGGAGATTGTGGTCGTTGCGGGTGTCGCAACTTTTCTCTAAAGCAATCATCGTTATGCCCCCCCCCCCCTTCTTTGCCATCCGTAGCGTATGCCACCATATCATATGGTCTGGCTTGCTTATCTGTGTCCTGTTGTCGTTAATGCTGTTGTTGTTGTTGTCACTGCCTGTTGTTATTGTTGTTGTTGCTGCTGTTGTTGGTGTTGTTGTTATCGCTGATGCTGCGTACCAGCACAATGCCTACCACGATAAGCACAGCAGCAACAACAACAACAACAACAAAACAGACGCCTCTTTCTACTACTTCTACGACTACTACTAATGCTGCAGTATTGCGCGCGCTCGACGCTTTCATATCATCATCTCCATAAGGGAAGATGAAAGAAGCCCATTGTCGCCGCGCTGCGCCACACATAGATCGAGGCAAACACACTAACAGCCAGACAATTGTTTCTTGTCGCGCTGCTGACTCTCCGCGCTTGATATATATTTTGTTCCACTCGTATCGCGTCTGTCTATCTAGGTATAGCGAGCGCTACCAATTTATCTCCGGTTTTGTCGTGTTCGTCTTTGTTGTTATTGTTGCTGCTTGTTGTTGTTGTTGTTGCGTTTGCTGTTCACTATCTGTTCTGTGTTTTTGTTGTCGTCTATCTTTCACGCCTTTCGGCCTGTTTCGGGCTCTCTCTCGAATAGGAACTGCTGAACGGGATATATATACAAATATATATTTTGTATATATGAGCAGGGGGGAGGGAGGAGTGGAAAAGTTGCAGGGGGGGGGGAGAGGAAAAAGCGCAAAAGTTGATTATCGTCCTGAGATCCACCCAGACAACAAGTAGACCGTATGTATGGTAGCTTAGCTGCATCATGCATCATCAACCGACTACCGACTACTAACCGACGCAAGTAATGGGAAAAAGTCGGCAAACCTATACTATGGTTAGCTGAGTTATGTAGCATTCGGTGAAGAGCGCTAAATGGTTGTTCATGAAACGGGGACATTGACTTCACGACGGTATCTGCGGTTGCTTATATGAATCACTGAAACGCACTGAGGATGAATAGAACGCCCAGACAGTACATAGAAACGCCTAAGTTTTTTGCCTTGGAAAACACTGTTTGCGTATATATATATATATGACATCATCTTCGTCTTTTCTGTGTGATTACACCGAAGTATTCGCCACGGGTAACGATTATATCATTACGTATATATATATATATATATATATATATATATATATATATATATACATATATATATGCGTGATATAATGATGATTACGCGTGGTGAAGAAGTGCGGTTTGTGTATATATATATATATTGAGCCTTTGCAATTAATTACAGGCCAAAAATTACCTTCTAGTTGAAGTGGGTTGTGGCGTCAGGTCAGTAGTTAGTCTGACAACGGATCTGCCCGTCTCCCCCAGAATCATCATGGAATGAGATATTGGATCTAAGGAGAACTTACAAACACGCAGAGTGAGAGAGGGGGGGGTACGGAGAGGATATCATGATAGTCGTGAAGCGAGTCGTTAGTCAAGTGCAGATGTCGCAAGTGTCAGCGTGTCTAAACGCATATCTCGTTCGCACAGCTCGCTAGTGCTGAGGTCAGTGCGTAGAACGACATTGCGGCGACGCGATACTGCGGCAAAGTCGCGGCATCGAGGATCGAGGACCTGCCGAGGACGCCGCCGCCGCTCGCTCCAATCACGAAGGCAACCTCAAAGGGACACCTGAATTCATTCATGCAAATGCCAATGTCATTATACAATCTACCGTAAAGTGATTGTTTTTGCTTTTATTATTATTGTTGTTATTATTATTACGGTTCGTCTATATGTCGTCGGCTTTGAATCTATGGAGCTTACTTGATTAATTAATGATTGATTATTATTCATTACGTCGTCCATCGTTTAGTGGCTAGTACTATATTGTTGATGTTGTTATGGCTGCTATCTCTATTGTGTTTGTTGTTGTTGTTGCTGTTGCTACTGCAGCTGACACCCATGCTAGAGAATGGAATGCTTGTTTGGGAAAACTTTGCAGTGACTACATCTAAGTAAAAAAAATCAAACGAGCTTTGGATGACAAATGCGTCGTGAAACACACCGCGAGCGGAAAGCAGACGTCGACTGCTGCAGATGGCCTGAGCAGCCACCTATCTATATGTTTGCCTAATTACCTGCTGTATAGATATAGCTAGCTCGTGCTGCATGAACAGATTATGATTGGTGGTACATTTGATAAGGGTTTGGTCAAATGTACAAATCATATATATATATATATATATATATATATATATATATTACGCGTACGGCCATGCCTTGTTTCGACGGTGATTCGGTGAGCCGCCGGTTGAACGACAGATAAATAGCAAAAGAGAGATCATCATCGAACAGAGAGATACAAGAAAGGCTGACCAATGTGAGATGATGGATCGGCGGCGGCGGCGGCTGGAGCCAATGAAGCTGTAACACAGCAATGGCCGCCCTACCGGTTGGTCGTTTGCTCGGTCTCTGGGCGCCTGACAGACAGACAGAACCAGGGGCGGTCTCGATCTCTCTCTCTCTCTCTCTCGCTCTCACAAACACAGACACCCAGAAGCAAACCTGCATACCTTCTCTCGCGCTCGAAGCTATTTATCTGCTGTCTGCTCTGTCAATCTAGTTATCGGTGTTATTCTCGATTTCGGTCGGTCGGACAGACGGACGTATTTTCCGTCCGCTAGCCGGGTATCGTGTGGAATGGACTGCTGGTTGCTTTGCGCTGTCCGGCGTACAGTTCTCTCCCTGCAGATGGCGGTGTGCGTTGTAATTAGGCCGCCCTGGGAAGAAGATATCGTGGCGCGTGAGTTTTCGTTCGTAAATCATATATATATATATATATATAAAGCGTGTGATATAATCATTGCGTGGCGAAGACTTCGGTGCCATCACACGGAAAAGAAGAAGATGGCGTCATCTACCGAAGATGGCCGAATGCATACACGCACGCAAAAGACTAAACACGGACGGACGCTATATGTATATATATATATATATATATATATATTGAATAATACCCCAACAAAGCGATGCGTTCAGACACGAACTGCAGCATCTTTCCAGAAGATAGGACGAAGACGATGTCGGTTAGGGTACATCGTGTAGCCGGTGAAGTTTAGATAGAATGCTCGTTTTCATGGTCGGCTGCAATATTTTTTGGGACGTCTTTTTTTAGTACGCGGGTTGCTGGTTATTGCTGTTGCCACTGCATCTGTTATTTCTGATAATATTTATATATATATATATATATAGTTGATTTGTTTTCATCGACTGCCGGTGCTTCTGTTTATGTTGTTGTTGTAGTTGTTGGTATTGCTCCTGATTGTTGATTCTTATTTTCGCCATGAGCATCGCCACATCCCCCTTGTATTCATGTTTACCTAATATAAATGCACACCATATAATTACTTTACCACTTTATTAGGCTAAGGGGTGGACGGTGGGGGGAGGAGGGCAAGTCTCTGTGGTAATTTTCAGCTATTTTTTCTGGGCGTACTTTATGCGCTTGTGCATTTCTGCTTGACAACACATTACCCTGGCCGGCCGGATCAGGCAGAGTGGGAGAAACAGGGGGAAACAAAGTGCGTATATGTGTGTGTGTGTGTCTGGTTCTTTTACTTCAGTGTAAGTCGTGATCATTCGACGAGCGATATTCAGGCAGGTTGTTTAACAATTGTGGCTAACTTGGTGATTATAGTAGGTGAGGAATTACATATACCATATCATGCCGTATCATGCTTAGCGACGAGCTAATGAGTCGAACGTAGCAATGACGAGGATTAATTAATTAATAATCAGACTAATAGAACTGTGTCGATAGGTGTTGTGCTTAGAGTGCGGAGCCAAGCGGAGAGTTACGGAGATGGCCATTGGTGGCCGACGAGCGCGTCAACAACCCCCCCCCCCCACATTTGAACAATGTGGCTTTGAGCGTGAATGACAAATCATCCTGTCATAACCTGTTCTGTTTGAGGACAGTTGTCCTGAAACACAGTCTACGTCGCCGCCCGGACGCAAGGACGGGGGTACGCCGATTCCTCCCTCCCGTGGTTCTACTCTGTCTTAGCCCTGCGTCCGACCTCCGTTAGGTTGGCGCTCTCTTCTCTCGCGCCACCCCTGTTATTGTGCCACTCATTTGCTCGGTCAAAATAATTTTGCTTGTGGTTGTTCGTCGTTATGCTCACACTAAATGAACTATGTCCCGGTTGTTTCTGCAACTATTGTTGTTGCTCTCATTGTTCTTGTTTTTGTTGTTGTTGTTGTTATTGTTGTAGCAACGACACGAAAATGAGGCGGTGACGATTATGAGAGCATGTGGCCAAAATAGTATATATATATATATATATATATATATATATATATATATTTATATATAAATATAAATATATATATATATATATATATATATATATATATTCGTGACTCTTTTATTTTCGCTGCGGTGTTACTATTGTGTCACTGATGTATGATGGCACCGAAGCACCTGTAAGAAGACCTGTTCTTATTCGGCTAGCACTATTGTGAAGACACTTACCGGCTAACCCAGCCAATAGGGGGCTTGACCCTTATATATAAGTATACATTTGTATATGTAACACATACTTAACTTGAAGTGTCTCGTATATCAACGGGTCAATTATGACGTAATACTATGCAATGCCTGCAAGGATTGTACACTGTTTCTGTGATCGCTTTAGCAGTGCCCTTCGGATAAATTCAGCCATGGCAAATACATGGTCAACATACGCTTTGCAGCGTTGTTGTTGTTGGCCGCAGAGTTTTGTTCTAATCAGCTGCGTGGAAGGCTTGGTCTTCTTTGTGTCGCTTTGAGTATCAGTGTTCTAGATTCCTTCCGTAGTCTGTATGATTCGGGGATTTCTATACTACGTTCGCGCACGTTTTAACCGAGTTCAGAGGATGGTACATCCAGTGAGAGTTGAACTGATTGCCTGAGGCTTTTTTGGGCGTAATTCAGATCCCCGCATTTGTTTTCTTTTTGATGCGCATTTAGGCGTAATGTAAGATGTCTAAGATCGGCTAATTAAGAAACGCCGTGACGTGTGTAGACAGACAGACAAGACGCAATCGGCGAGGGAAGGAACTATGTATATTTTTCTACTCATGCGTGTATAGCCAACTTTGACCTCAATGTTAGTAGGTAACACTAGCATAGCCACCGGCTATTTTACATGCATCATACATACATACATATATACATACTAGACGTACATGATTCAGTTCGCGCCGAATAAAGGCACACCTATCTATCTGTCTGTTTGTCAGTCAGCCAGGAAGAAAGAACTGGCTATTTCGTCTTCGCTGGCATATATGGTTCAGAGTCGGATTTTAGCTGTCAGCGTCAAAGAGTAGCACCGCAGTTTGAGGTGAATGAAGGCGAAGAACAGATGACCCAAGCAATGGTCTAGTTCATATTCAGACCTACTTATCTACCTGCCGCCTCCTAAATGACCCACGTCACGACAGTAATTGAAATGACATCGTAATGACAATGACGACTCACGGCCCATATACGACTTTTGTTTGACTTTCTAACTCGACGTGGCTATATATATATATATATATATATATATATATTCATTTATATGCTACAAAAAACTGGAGGGATCTTTTTACGCTCTGTCTTGTATTTATATATAGCACAAAGAAGCCGCCGTTATGTTAAACTTCCTCAAATATATATATATATATATATAGGATACTTCGGTGAGCATTGGAGTCTGCTATTATTGTTATCGAGTAAGGAAGGCGGCTGCCAACAATCTAGCGGCTCTCTAGCTGTTGTTTCTGTAGTTTCTTGTTTGTTCCTCTGGCCCTCGTGAGGCTCGGGCTTCTCGTAGTAAGCCAGCAGTTGACGACGACGCCTGCTCGACTGACGAGATCTAACTCGATTGGGCTACCAATAGAGAGCTACTCGATATTGGGCAGTGGATGGGAAAACCGGGGCATCACATAGCCGTCACGCCAATTGTTACCGCGTCCACTCGCTTACCGACTCAGTGGCTAATCTTTGTCCCCGTTCACTGGCGTTCGCATATATATATATACTAGAAGTAAATTGATAAATGCATAGGTAATTATGTATATCGTTATAGAAGGATATTGATAAATAATATATATATATATATATATATACATATGCAAAAATGAAAATAAGTGTGTAATTCTAACGTTGTTCAATATTTGTCTGTTGTTACAGGTAAGACGGAAGCTGATATGCAGCTGTTGTACTCTGCAGTTATGCTACTGGCACCGCTCTACCAGCCCAGCTAAAGCAGCAGCAGTAGAACGCAACAGCAAACAGTCATAACCCAGCCAATAACGGGTGGTGTTGTTGCTGTGGTTCTTGTTGTACGTCTATCGTTGTTGTTGTTATTATTGCTGCTGTTGTTGCTATTGTTGTTGTTGTTGTTGTTGTTGTTGCTGCTGCTGCTGGCGCTACGACTGGTATTGACCGGATATTGCAGAAGCTGCAAGAAAACACACTGCGGTGACGAAGTATGGTGGCGTTCGGCCAGCTGTCTGTGTGTGACGGTTTGGCGGTCGCTGATGTCGGTGGGTGAGGCTAACTCGATCATTACTAGCGAGGAAGACGACGACGACGACAACGACGATGCAGTGAAGGCCATCCCAATGCGCCCTCGTCGTCCTCACTGTTACTGTTGTTATTGTTGTTATTGTTGTTGTTGTTGTTGCTGTTGTTGTTGTTGTTGTTGTTGCTGTTGCTGTGTTTGTTTTTGACGGCGACCTATCAGCTTACCTGGTGGCGGTTGTGGTAGCTGCACTGTACAATAGGTACAAGGCAGCCGACGACATTAATGACGATGCCATGCCTAATGGTTGACCGACCGTAAAGCATGGTCTTAGGCCGACGCGAGATGAGATGCGAGGCGGGCGGGAGATCAGAATCAGAAAATGGTCAGAGTCTCTTGTAGTTGTTCCGCTGTGTCTACAACGTTTGCCGCAGCAGCAGCAGCAGCCTGGTCGTTTGCTTCCAGCTTGTGCTGCCAGGTCCAGTGAAAGCAACAACAACAGCAGCAGCGGTTTAAACACCACGGCATACTTTCGTCTTTCTTCCGGGCCGCGCGTTCTGGCGTTCGTCGCCCAAGCGCGATATGGTCACTGGCTTTACATCATATATATACGTCATATATATATATATATATATATATATATACGTATACATATGTTTAACAGCTCGCCTTGCAAAAGTATATATACATATATATATATATATATATATATATATATATATATATATATATATATATATATATATACGTATATATATATATATATATATATATATACGTATATATATATATATATATATATATATACGTATACATATGTTTAACAGCTCGCCTTGCAAAAGTATATACATATATATATATATATATATATATATATATATATACGTATATATATATACATATATATATATATACGTATACATATATATATATATATATATATATATATATATATATATATATATATATATATATATACGTATACATATGTTTAACAGCTCGCCTTGCAAAAGTTCATGTTTGCGCACGAATGTCCAGAGCGACTTCAATTTTCTGTGCGTAGACAGATAGATATTGAGAATGAGTAGCTAGCTTCCCTGCCTAGCTATTTATTAGACACGACGACGATATTTGACTTAATTGGCCCACGTAATGATCGAACGTTGATGATGGTCCGGGCACTAGGGTTTGGCCCCCCCTAGTGCCCGAACCTAGTGTTTGGTTATATATATATATATATATATATATATATATATATATATATAAACGTATATATGGGCGAACGTTTGCATGCATTCGCAGAATCGTTACTTTCAACCGGACAACGAATATGTGCCTCCGTTGTATCTGTAGCGTCTGCCTGTCTGCCTGCCTGTATACTCTATCAATCTACCACCTATAATATATCAATCGATTTCAGCGTTCGCTCTCGAAATAGGTTGTATCGAAACGTGTTTGTCGTATATTTATTGTATCGACCGTGTGTGTGCAAGAGGCTGGCTGGTCGGCCATAGGGCCATTTCTATGCCGTGGGTGCCGGCCCCGGTCAACGTCAAGGTCAGAACGCGGCTTGTTGTGATGCTGTTGTTGTGGTTGCCGTTGTCATGTTTGCTGTAGGTTGTCGTTGCAGCTGTTGTTGTTGTTGTTGTTGCCATGCTTCGATTAAATGCATTCATTCATTCAACCGTCTCCATGCAGGTGGGTCAGGCTCAAACTCACTTGTGTGGTGTGGTGGCAGCAACAGCAGCGCTCCGCTGACGTCATTCGTGCGACTGCAGACAGCGACATTTAGACAGCGACATTTAGACAGCGACATTTCTGGCGGCCGACACGATCACCTTGTCGTATACGATCTTTAAGCAAACTCGTAGCTAGCTAGGGTATGTAGATAGCACAGGCTTCGCTTTTTCATCTTCTCAGTCTTAGTGGCAGTGTCTTGTAAAATGAATTGGTATAATTCGTTTTTTGATTGCTCTGCTATATCTAAGGTCTACCTACGTAAGTGCGTTATACGTTTATAGTTGTGAGGTTCGAGCATACATGTATCGGCGCTAGCCGTAGTAACGGTGGCCTATTTGCTCATCATCTAATCCTGGCGCCTGATCGAGGAGCTCCGAGCGGCATTTCTGCTTCTACACACTGCCAGCAGATGTACTAGTCTTCAGATGCACTAGTGTGTCTTCAAATGTTCCCTCCTTTATGCTTGCCGGGTCGCCGGCACCGAATAAAGCATATCGCCCGGCGGCCGTTGATTCGTTCGCCGGGTGTTTTCGTAGCGATTGGCGCGGAATGGCAGCTGTTCTCGAGATATCTGCTTAATGAGTTTGCATGTGTAGGAGGATCTCGAGATCTGCTTAATCACGTTCATTTGTGTAATTTATACTTTACATGTTTACTTGCCCAGCCAAGTCATTAGCGCTTGCATTTAGCGATGTTGTTTAGATGAGGCTGATGAGAGGAGAACAAATAAATGAGCGACCTTGTCGTCGGCGATACAGAGTCACGGTAGACAAATCGGTGCACACCGCGGCGACATTCACCGCCGGCAGCCAGCCAGCCATATAAATACGGCACGGCATGTACGTGTCCAGTGTCAGCGGAAGTCCACGCAGTCACGAACGCAGTCACGGGCCAGGCTGTCTAGGCGTCGTCGCTGTTTCCGTGACCCTCATGATGCGCAATTGCTGTTTGCCAACGCGCGCCTCGGTCACGGAGCAGCAGGGCCGTTGGCATCCTGTTCGTGGGGAGGGGGCTTCCAGTTTGTTTCCCGGGGACACGAACCCCCGGGGGACGACAACAATGACGACGACGACGACGACGGCCTCGGTTGTGGCATGCGCATGCGACTATACTGTTCAGTGATCAACAACAACGACAACGACAACAACAACGACAACAGTAACAACAACAACTCAACTAAGTGAGCTCTTGGGCTTTGGATCGCTGCGAGCTGAATGCTGACATATGCTGACACATATGCCGACTGCCGCTACTACCAACCGCGCCTACCAATTCATTAACTGAGTTTGTGGTGGAGCACTCCCTCCACCCTCCTACGCCCGCTTCTCCATACCTCCCTCAGGCGACGATCTACGCTATCTTTTGCTGGTTCACGATTTACACTGACTTACAACCTCTACGCACGTATCTCATCATCTAGATATCCCACATGCGGCATAGACACCCGTTGTTGTTGTTGTTGCTGTTGTTCGCATCGTCGCCATTATTGTGGCGGACAACAGCAGGCGCCGTAGGCAGAGGGTCCGAGGGTAGAGAGCAGTGTTTTATCGAAGAGAACAATCAGGTTGTGGAGGACGAGGGGGATGGGGTAGTGGAGAAGGCCGTGGCGTCACGTCACGACAGAAGGCCAGCGCCTGGGGTTGTAGTGCAGAGTAACAGCGGTAGCGCGGGCTGACTGATACACGAGCGAGCATGCACAGTGTATGGGGAGGGCACGCTGCTGCCTGGGTAGGAAACCGCGAGAACCGCATTAAGCTTACTCAGTGCGTTTTATCTATCTATCTGTCTATCTATCTATGTACGCGTACGTATGCACGTTCATATGCTTGCTTTGTCATGCTATGCCCCCTTACGAACTCAGTTCTGTCAGACACACCCGCAGATATACTTCGGCTAGCAGTAACTCATCCAGCCGACCAGCCAGTAGTAACCCTCGAACCAGCCAGCAACCCATCTAGTCGGCGAGCCCGATAAACCCCCGCGACGCCCCCCCCTCCCACACTCGCCCCCCTGGCCAGCAATCCACCACCCCTCGGTTGGTGCCATCTGGACGGTGGTACCTACTAAGGGTACATACGATTGTGCGTTTACTACGACAACAACAACTACTACTACTACTACAACTGTTATTACTACTACTGCTTTTATTACTATGAGTTATACTTGTTCTCTTGATGGAACGTGTCATTATGACCACCCTCCTCGGGGTGCGATGATCACCGCCCTCGATCAGCACATGAGACGGAGCCTTGGGCCAGTCGCTCCGCGCAGGCAGACGTCGGCCGGACGCCAGCGGGTTTTTCGCTGTCTTGCACGCTTTCTGTGCCCCTCTCACGATTAGTCAGCAACGTGCCGCCGCCGCCGCCTCCCCTGACGTGACGTGTCCTGATGACCACCGGCTTAATGGCAGTAGTTTTGTTGTTGTTGTTGTTGTTGTCGTCGTCGTATATATATATATATATATATATTGTATAGCTGTTGCAATTGATGAAGCCTCAACCAAATGGCTCTTATTGTTCTCATATATATATATATATATATATATATATATATGGTGGGTTCAAATGAAAAGGTTACAAAACGTCGTAACAACCAAACCGGTTGAGATTTGAATATGCTGCCATGGCATAGCGTAATGCAGAATTGCAGAATTCGACGGATAAGAAGCAGCGAGGTGTTCTCAGAGGTCTGACTGCGGAAGATGTTTAACCAGCCGATATCCATTGCCGTATGATGAACGTATATGGAGAAGATTTCCGTCATGAGAGTTGGTTCCACCACGTCGAGCCAGGGACAAAGCAAGGCAGCATGCAATGTAAGCACGCGTCGACACCTCCCTGTTGAGCGAAATCAAAGGCGAATCAACTTGGAGGACGAACCCAAGGACATAGTGGAGGACTAGCTCTCAGGTCACAGCCGCAGAAATTCTAGGAACTGGAAATCCTTCGGCTCGAGTAGCAGTGGGATGGTTGTGCTCAGACCGGTGCTGGAGATTACTTTCTGAATAAAAACTTCAATCATACAGGGTGTGGTGGTTCGTGTTTTTCCACTTGAACCAACATTATATATATATATATATGTGCGCCAACCTAGTTAGTTATCTGATACTCAAATACGCGAAACAGTTTTATTTGCTTATATGCAAGAGGCAACAATTGTCTCCTTATGAACGTGTACACCGGATAAATCAAGTGAAAACGTCACATATCCTCCAGGTTCGGGCGTGTCCAATCTAGCAGAGTTCCACGTACAGAGGCGGTGTTACCCCGCTGAATGTCCAGCGATATATATATATATATATATATATATACAGAAAGAGAGGGAGAGATTATGAGTACGTTATAAGGCGCCAACGCAGCAGGTAGCCGAATGCAGTTTCTGTCGCAAGAAGAAGAGAACGGAGAGTCCCAGCAGTTAACGACAGCTCTCACAGATCTCGTAATTATCCAGCTGTATACTAATGAGCTGGTCAACGTTATGCTGGTTTGTCTGTACGCACTGGCTTGTACCAGTTGTTGGTTACGTGGTTGAGCTAAGGTCGCATCCAAGAGAACTGATAATAACGAGGCCGTCTCTCTATGACGAGCGACTTTCATTAGTGCTGCTCTATTGCGCAAGGTAAATACTTTATATATATATATATATATATATATATATACAACTGAGCCTTTCTGAGATTAGAAGAGATGAGTCTGTGACGTTAATGAACTGATACGTCTAGGGGAAATCATGGCAGTGCCTACCGGCACAAACGATGGTACTTCCGCTGGAATGTATATATGTGTGTGCATTTAGACGCATTTTCCCGTCGCCGGTGATACTCTGCGCTTTAAACAGCGGCATCATAAACGTTCCATTGAATGGGAAGCCAGTTAGATTCAGTATATATTCAGCGGTCAAAATAGTGGTAGTAGGAGTAATAAGAGCCAGTATCTTCCAGTCTAGTAATAGCACAACCACACACAAACATAAACAAAAACAACCAGTACAATGTTAATGTACTTTTAGACACTTAACGAAGTGCCAAGCTGTAGCATTCTCGTACCACCGGCGCTCAAATAGCGTCAACAAGCAAATTATAGAAAACAGATAGAGAGAGGTAAATAACGCAAACAACATTTGAAAAGTTTGCATAAACAAGCCAAAACGCTGGCTTTCGATGGCATATAACCATGTGCAGAGCACTATCTCGGGGGGGGGGGGGGTTGTTGCATCTATTCATGTATATATATATATATATCCCCTACACGGTAGTTGATCACTATTTTCTATATATAAATATATTTATATAGCGGCAGTTTACCGAGACGCTAGGCGACATGTAAGTCGCCGTGTATGACTCATCCGCGTCATTTGAACGAAAGAAGCGATGAAATATGAATAGATGCACTGATGGATGAAAAGGTGAATGAATATATGAATACATTACAGCAACATGGCTAAGTGGTGGTGGTGGTGGTGCTCCCTTTCATTTTCCCTGCCGGGCAGGGTTTTTCGTCCGTAGCCGGCCGTGTCGACGTTTTACGAATAGGACGACGACGACGATGACGGTAAAACGCGACCAACAACAGCGTCAGAAAGTTCAGACTAAAGCAAGAAGCATAGGAACATTCGCTTTGCCGTGGCACCGCGAAGACGACACAGCAACAACAACAATAACAATAACAACAACAACAAGAAGGACAACAACAAAAACCATAACAACAGTAACAACATACCTAACCTATCTAACACTACCAGGCAGACACAGCGGCAAAGGGGGCAGCTGGAACGCCAGCCTTCTGGCTAGATCAATACGCCTGCCTTAACGGTGTGTTTGTCTGGGCGTTGAGCGACCTGATTTTTCTCCCCCTTTATATATATATATATATATATATACACATATATATATATATATATATATATATATATATATATATATATTGCTTGTTTTCTCTCTTAACTCACGCCCACTTGCTCTTATTAATCGCGTTGCATTGCCGCGAGTAGCGTCGAATGAAACAAAAACATCACACAATTGTATCTTTAATACGGTCGCGGGCGCAGGCCGTCCAATGTGTGTGTGGGGGAGCGTATGTGTATAAGCGTATCCGCGTGTGTTGTGCTTTCGTTTCTAATAAAAATATGTATAGACATTTTGATGAGCAATGGCGCCGGGCATATACTGGCCGTCAATCGCACCCCCCCCCCGACCCCCCCGATTGCCTCCGATTTAGTGCTGAGTAGCGACCGAAGTTATTGCTACTACTGCTGAACATTGAGCGATTCGGATGAAGCAAGAACGCCACAAGAGTCTTCACTCCATCGAACGGTGGCTTCAACGACCGGTTTGTCTGTGGTCGGTGGTGAAATCGATACGACGGGGGTTTTGAGGAGCTTCACGAGGAGCTGTGTAACTCTAGTGTTGTTGTGCGTTGTGCAAGGGGCAACTTTTGCTGTTGTTGTTGTTGTTGTTGCTGCTGCTGTGATAAAGAGACGGCGAATGACGAGTCGAGAAACATCGAAGTCGTTTTTGCGAGATTTGCGGGTCTCTCTTTCTCTCTCTCGTATGATGCTCGGTTATGATGTTGTAGTTGTTGTTTTTGTTGTCCTTATCAGTGTTGTTGTTGTTGTTGCTTTTATCGGTGTTATTGTTCTTATTGGTGTTGCTGCTGTTTTTGTCCGAATTAGTGCTGTTGCTGTTGTTGTTGTTGCCCTTATTAGTGTTATTGCTATTGTTGTCCTTATTAGTGTCGTTGATGATGCTGCTGCTGCTGCTCCTGTTGTTGTTGTTGTTGTTGTTGTTGCTGTTGTTGTTGTTGTTGTTCTTGTTGTTGTTGTTGTTGTTGTTGCTGCTGCTGCTGCCGCCGCCGCGTCAGTTGCCACTTCTGGACCAGTTGTTGTTGTTGTTGATTTGTTTGTTGTTGTCGCTATTGTTTTTGTTGTTATTGTTGCTGCTGCTGCTGCCGTTGTTGTTTGTTGTTGTTTTGTTGTACTTTCTGTTGCTGTTGCTTGCTTCTGGCAGCGGTAGCTTGCACAAATCTACCTATCTAGCTATAGCTACCTCCCTTTCTGTCTGTCTCTTTCTCTCTGATGTGTGCCTGCGCACCACCACCACCACCACCGACTGCTGCTCCTGCTGCTACCGCTGCTTTTGCAGCCAATGCAATGCAGTTTCTCAAGCAAGCGTTCTGCGTCTCGTTTCATCGTTCACGTCGGCCATTGCCGTCGTCGTCGTCGTCCGTCTCCGGTCGACGATCGGTCGCCGCCATTGTAGTCGTGCTCGTCGTGGTCGTCAAGCCCCAGCCGAGACGATACTTTGGTCGCTGGCTTTGGTTCGTTATTTCGTTTGTTGCTGCGACGGCTGGCAATGGCGTTGGCAATGGCAATGCTGATGGTGGTGGTGGTAGTGATGTGGTGGTAGTGGTAGTGATGGTGGTGATGGTGGTTGTAGTGATGGGCCACCGTCGTTGTCGTCGTCATCATCATGCCGCGTCGCCCTGCAATCAACTACTATGATGATGATGATGATGATGATGACGACAATGACGACGACGCGCATCGAGATGTTGTTGGCCACGAGATGGTGATGATGATGATGATGATGATGAAAAAAACTCTGTATGCGTGCATGTGGAAGAGAGCGGACTCAGCGAGAAAAACAAGATGGAGGGACAGGAGAGAGAGAGAGAGAGATTAGATGATTGTGAGATATATACATATATATATATACATACATATATCTATAGAAAGAAAGATGGGGGAGAATCAAGGCGGGTGGAGGGAGCGGGGAACGGAGACAGAAATCGAAAGATGGCAAGAAACAAGATGCATTATTACGTATTTGCTATTTGTTGTTGTTGAGCGAGCGAGCTCGTGCGTTGGAACGACGTTGAGAACGGCGCAAGAAGCAAGAAGCGGTGAAGTGAGCTGCTGGAGTTGCCAGTGGTCCTGCTTCTGATGTTGCCGGTTCTTCTGCTGCTGCTGCTGCTGCTGCTGCAGTTGCCGATGTTGTTGTTGTTGTTGCTGTTGTTGTTGTTGTTGTTGTTGTTGTTGTTGTTGTTGCTGTTGACGACGCTGCATCATCATTATCATCGGCATCATTATCATCTGGTTCTTCTGCGAGCGGCGTCTGGCGTCTTCTGTGCTGCAAAGTGCGTCGACCCCCTCTTCGTCTTCGAGTATTTGCCGCTGCTACTACTGTTGTTATTGTTGTTGTTGTTGTTTTTGTTTTTGTTGCTGCAGTTGTTGTCCTCGTTCTCGTTGTTGTAGCGTCGTCGACGTCGTCGTCGTCATCGCAATGATGGTCTTCTTGTTTTTTTCTGGGTAACTTTAGGGGTGGAAGGGGGGGGGTTCCGCTGGAGTTGTTTGTTGCGTGCGATGGCCGCGTGCTGTTGATGAGCGAGGCCTTTTGCTGCATCTTGTTGTTGTTGTTGTTGTTGTTGGCGGTGTTGTTGTTGTCGGTTTTGTTGTTGTTGTTTGTTGTAGCAGTAGTAGTTGCTAATGCTGTTGTTCCTGGGTGGATGTTGTTGTTGGTATTATTTTTGTAGATATCGTTGCTTCAGACGATGATGACGATAGTGTTGCTGTTGTTGTTGTTGTTGCTGCTGCTGGTGCCGCTGCCTCTGTTGAAGATGATTCGTTAGTCAACTGGTTGTTGTTTGTCTGTCTGTCGGTCCAACCGTCGACCAACAATAACAACAACAATAACAGCAATAATACAGACGACCGACAAAGCCTAACACAACAACAAACCCGGTCGACACTAGCTAGCTACAGTCGCCGCTGAGCAGCAACAATAAATGACCAACAACAACAACAACAACAATTGTAGCTGGAGGTACAGCAACAACAGCAGCTGTAACAGCAACAACTTTACCTAGCTAGTGAGACTAGCGACAGCGAAGAACAACGTCGTTGTGCAGTAGTGTGTGAAGGGGTAGAGACGAAAACGTGTAGATAGCGAAGAATGGACCGACTGGCATGGCTTGGTAATGGGCTGGCTGGAGAGCAGGCTGGTTGGCTGGCAGGCGGGGGTTCAGGGGGAAGGATGATGAGGGAGAAGAATACGGAGGGAAGGGGTGCGGCGGAATAAGGAAGACTACAACGAGGGGGAAAAAGAAAAACTAAGGAACAAACGAAGATGGCAGAGAGTGGCGGACAGTGGTTCAACTAGGTTGCCGGCTGGCTGGATGGTGTATGTACATGAACGAATGACTGGCTAGATAGATACATAAATACTTATATATGGATAGATAGGTTGATAGATAAATATATATAGAGAGAAAGAGAGAGAGAGAGAAAGCGAGATAGTCGGTAGACGATAGCAGCAATGCCGGCATCGACGAGTTACTCAAATGAGACGAGTCAACTAGTTACGAATGATACTGGCTTTGATTTCCGGTTGCCGACGACAATGGACCAATCGAGAGAGAGCTACAAAACGGTTGGTGAGTGCGGCAGCAGCAGCAACAACAACAGTGTTAATGACGAGACAACAACAACAACAATAACAAAAACATTAATAACGGCAACAACAACAATAATGACCATGATGATGACTGTATGTAGGCTGTCGTTTCTTCATGTTGGCGCTCTTCTGTTTTGGCTAGCAAGCCAGCAATGGTAGCGGCATCGACATGAGCCACGTTCGAGAACTGCGTTCGCGCTAGCAATGGTCACGATGAAAACACGATCACACGGGTCGCCTCGACGAGCTGCTGTCAACATCTCAAATAACCAAATCTAAAACGTCTAGTCAGCAAAATCAAAACAGCATCTAAAACGGCAGAAAATGGCGACGATGACAACAACAACAACAGCAACAGCAGCAAAAACAACATCAGCACAACAAGGTCAATATCGACAGCAACAAAGATGACAACAAACCAACAACAAAAACATCAACAACACCAATAACAGTGGCGAATGATGGTCATGACAACGACGATTACGGTGGTATTGATCTTGCTGGCTATGATATGCGCTTTTCATGACGTGAGTATTGCCTTCGAAAAGTCACTCATGGTTAGCGCGAACAGACAGCGCTGGTTTGTGTGAACAAGCCATTGACGACGCTGCTGCTGTCAAGACAGGTCGTACGTATTAGAAGTCGAGAAGTAGTCAAAAGAATTCGTCGAGCACGTAGAACGATACAGAAACTGAGTAGTTCCGATGAGCATGACGTTGTAACGTGGACTCGACAATAAAAAGAAGCAGAAAACACATCAAATCGAGCGCTGCTAGCACGATACGTGATAGGTGCCAAAAAAAGACCAGAGGTGCACAACAAAAGTGTGTGTCTCTCGACCAGCGCTCGGAATGTGAAAGTCGCACGGCGTCGGCGGCGAGAAGTTTGAAAGAAAGATTTTTCTCTTTTCTTCCTCGCCTTGACTCGGCTTGGCTTGCGTGCTTGGTTTCTTCAATCAATGGCTTCAAGCTCGTTCTGTCCCTCTGTTTTCAACATTTATCTATGTACGTCGTTGTCATTTTTCTCAGGTTAATTGCTTGCTGTTGTTGTTGGTGTTACTGCTACTGATGATGTATATATGTTGTTGTGGCTGTTGTAGTAAGTGCTGTTGTTGTTGTTGTTGTTGTTGTCGCTGCTGTAGTAAGTGTTGCTGTTATTGTTGATGTTGCGGCTGCTGTTATCAGTGATGATGTTGTTATTGGTGTTGGTGTTCTTCATGATGCGAGACGTCCGCGACATGGAATTGGCGATGGCAAATAGTGCTGGCGTTAGAGACCACCACGACGATACCCAATCGAGTATCAGAAGCGCAGCAAGATAGGCGTGGCGAGTAACCGTCGCCAGCCCAGCGAAGGTGGCCTAGACTGTTTTGTCGTGTGTTATCGTAGTTGGGTGAAAATATTGTTGTTGTTGTTGCTGTTGTTGTTGTTATTATTGTTGCCATTGTCGTTGATATTGAAGATATTGTTGATGCTTGCTGATTTTTGTTTTATAGTTGTTGCTATTGTCGTTGGTATTGACGATATTTGATGTTTGTTGCAGTTGTTTATTTTGTGTTGTTGTCGATACTGCTGTTGCAACTATGTTGCGACTGTCAACCGTCGCTCTTGGCGTCAGAGACTGCGGCAGGGTAGCTAGTGATTGCAAAATCTATCGCAAAGATGCATCCTTCTTAGGAAACAGCCGCCCGAAAGAACGCAGCTGTTGTCAACCCTGCTTTTACAACATTTCTCTTGGGACGGAGCTCGACGCGCTCGTATCGTCTTTCGTTCACGATGGACAGACCGCACCATGATTCCGCTTAGGTGTCTATTTGTCTATTGATTGCTTCACACACAATTCGTTTTCGTGCCAGAAACTCTACAGTACACTTTCTATAAGTGGCACGTGAGAAGTGGGCAGAGAAAGCAAATATATTGGTTGGTAGGAGACTACAATATGTCATAATTTCGTCTTCACTACTTTTTTTAGCCACCTCTCGAACTGGACTTATTTGGAACAAACCCTACGAAGACGTATTCGTATGGTAATTAATTAGTCATATTTATTTCACTCAAACAGAGTATGTACATGTTTTTGTTAAACCTAATTATTTGCTGTCCTGCCGTTCTACCGAGAAAAGAAGTGTAAATATCTTCGTTGAAGTGCCAGACAATCAACCGCGTGGTGGTATGGTAATTGAAAACAAACATTTATAAGCCATAAGGAAAGTGGCAACACAATTGAGCAGCGCACGCAGAATCGGCACGTAGCATCTCCTAAGTCAGTTGGATGTCCAGTCACCCTGAATGAACTGCATAACTTGCAGAACCACGACGACTATTACCATTAATAAGGTTTTTTTTAAAGCGTTATTGCCGGATCGAACCTTTCTTGGCAATGGCATTTAGTTCATTCTACTGGCTTCCTTGTATCGAGGACTACTACTTTTGAAGCTGAAACTCTATTACTAACAGCTCTCTCACTCAGGTGTAAACTACCTATTGAGTCAGATAGTTATCTACTCCTGTTGCACGAAATCTAGTATATATATTGTATAGATAGAAAATGGCACTGTATCCGGCCATATCTGCAGAAATCTTGCGGAAGCTTGCCTTATCTTACCGCAGTGCCTAGACGGCTCGATAGCTTAAGTTTGTTGTAGCCGATAATACGAGAACGGAGGATACATAGAGGGATTTTGCAGTATTTTCCCTACTTAGCAGGTCATCGACGTTGACCGCCCGGTACTCACCAACTCGCTACGTAATAAACTGAAACATAAATGACTGACTCATCGCCAATTTATATGCGCCAGCGGTAGAAATCATTGCTAGTATAGTATATAGAGGTTTTAGGCCGCTCCCTGTGGTAGAGTGCTATTTCGAAGCAGGATGGTCGTACGTGACCAGGGCGTGTTCGCGCTCTCAGCGGCACGTTCTGAAGTTGGGCGTTAGCCTCTCTTGTTGTTCGAGGCATGTTAATCTTGACAAAACCATATGTCACTTACCTCTGGCCATATATATATATATAATGATCACATGTAAAATATATGCTCATAAAATATTGTTCCATGTACGTGCACAACGTGAGTGACCATTGATGCGTTTAACAACAGAAGAGAACGCCATTAACCGCACTGGCTTTAGAAATGACACATGTATATACATATATATATATATATATATATATATGTATATATACAAGTTTGTATTTTTAGAAACTCTCGAGGTTTAGACCTTTAAGCAGTGGCTGGCCAGCTAACGGTGGGTTATCTATCTCGGTGGGTTGGCATTGAAGCTACTGCAATACCGTCGGATGCAATACTCCGAACGAGCAGGGCGAGATGTAGTCGAAGTGCTTCGTTTTCGTCTTCAGTACTGCTCCCTCCTGGGGTTGTACGGGGGGGGGGGGGGGCTGTCGGGAATACAGAGCGACGAACGATTGGATGGATGGATGGACGCAGGGGGGGATCGAAAGATGGACGGTTGCGAGGACGCTCGGGATGGCCGGGGGGCGGGGGCGGGGGAGAGGGCTGAAGGATGCTTGCTCCGCGTGTGGCCCTGCTGCTGCATAGTTGCATAGCAAAGTACTCATCATCTCGTGTTGTTCGGCTCGTTGGCCCTCCTCCCCCGTGGACGGATCTCTCTCTTCTTCTTTGAATGTGTCAGTCAGGCACTCGTCTTCGTGCTCTGCTTGAATCGTCCCTCCCTCGAAACGAACGAACGAACGGAAGGACGAAACCCCCGAAGGAACCTGAAACGTCGTCGTTGTTGTTGCTCCTTTAGTCGTCGTCATCGTCGTAGTAGCAGTAGTAGTAGTTGTGGCCTCTGAAAAGAGCTGGACGTTGCTGCTCTCACCCAAACACGCCGCTGGCTACCCGCTGTCTCCTCCCGCTCCCCAACTCCCCCCCTTCCCTGGCTCGATCTGTCTATTTCCCTATTCCCGACCCTTATGCTGCCCCTACCGGGCAAGGAAGGCTCTTATGGTAAGGAGAATGGCGGGGGGGTTTCGTCGATGCCTTGCCGAAAGGAAGGCTGGAACAGGGAGACGGCGTGATAACGACAACAACAACAACGACGACGACGATGACGCCGACAGTGAGCAGTGCAGTGGCTACTGCGACAGCCCTCGCGTCCTCTCTGGCTTGCAGAGGTGTAGGGAAGAACAAGGGGGATTATCTGCGTGCGACGGCGGCAGCGGCGGCCGCGGCTGCTGCTGCTGCTCGTCGGGGGTATGGCAACTGCCGATGCCGGCGTTGCCAGCGCCAGCAAAGTCGACCCTGCCCTTCCTCGGTGCCTTCCGCTGGCCTGGCTTGGCCTGGCCTAGCCGCCTTGCCCCGGGCATAGATGGCCCTGACTCCCTGCCACCCTCCTGCTCTGCAACTCGAGATCGAGACTCTCCTCTCCCACCGGCAGCCAATGAGATGTCGTTATGACCGTTCCCTTCGTTCTCCTCGTCCTTCTTGGACCGACCGGCCGACCCCCCCCCCCTTCTGCAGCAGATAGCACTGTCAATAAGCAAGCGCCGCCCCCAGAGGAGTAAGTAGTTGTAGTACTTGCTTGTAGTAGTAGTAGTAGCCCTAGTAGTCGTAGCAGTTGTAGTGGTTGCGAGTAGCAGTAGTTGTTGTAGTAGTAGCAGTGGTTGGTAGTCGTAGTCGTAGTTGTAGTAGGACGAGGACGAGGATGAGGGGAAGGAGAAAAGGTTGCGTAGAAGGGAAATCGAGGGTGGTTGTGCCCCGCCGCTGGGGGCCTTCTGGGGCGGGCCAGCGAGAATCAACGAGCGAAAGAAGGAGACGAGACCACTAGCATCGTTACCAGGAGGACCATCACCGCCACCGCCCCCCCTGCTGCGGCCGCCGTCGCCGCCACCACCACAGGAGAACGGGGAAAGGGCACTGACACACACACACACAACGAGACCAGCTTAATGTATGAAGGGGCGGCAAAAGAAGAGACACGAGAAGTGTCTGGGTGACTGGTCGTCCACCTCTCCGCACCCCCCATTCCAGCCCGATGGGCCTGCGTTGACTTGCCCGCGCCCTGCAGACAGTCGCCCAACCGCCCACCCGCTCGCCCGCTGCAGAGCCGCATGGCGTTGCTGCTAAAAGATGAAAAGAAATGTTTGTGCTCGTAGTACTTGGTGCTCTCCACCACCACCACCACTACCTAGAAAACCTCTACTACTAACCCCCGGCCTAACACGCCCAACCCCCGGCCTAACATGCCCAACCCCCGGCCTAACACGCCCAACCCCCGGCCCAACACGCCCTAAGTCCCCCTCCGACCCAAAACCCGCCCTGGGCCCTCAACCTGCCCTGCCCACTTTTCACTGTTGCCCTCCTCCATCCCTTCCTCTTACTCTATAAAAGACGACGGCGCTTGTGTGCGTCTGTGTCGAGGTCTATGTAAGGCGCCTGCTTCTGCTTTGCCAGCCTGCTCTTTCGGCGGCAGAAAGACAGGAGGAGGAGGAGAAGAAGAAGAAGAAGAAGAAGAAGAAGAAGAAAACAACAACAACAACGACGACGCGTAGTCGACGAAGAAAGAAACCAAACAAGGAATAAAGGAAGGGAGGGAGGGAATAATGATGGCATGCTGTAAGCCGCATCCATCCGTTCATTCATCCATAGTGTGGGGGGGGGGGGGGGGCGCAACGTGCCTGCCTGCATGCCTCAGTCTGCAGTGCTGCTGCACTGTTATTACTACGTCTACGACGATTTCCACCATCGCTACCACCACCACTATCATTCGCGTCATTGGCGTGGAACACGCACTATGGCAACGCCAGTGGAACCCTGTGATGGAGGGCGGTTGGCCGGCCGTCCATATAGGCAGGTCATATAGGCAGGGATATTGGAGGCAGAGATTAATGGGGAAATATATAGGCAGGGATGTATGGGGAGATATATAGGCATGCACGTATGGGGAGATAGATAGGCAGGGATATGTAGAGAGAAAGTAACTGAAGGCCACCGAAGCGACGACTCACTGTCGGCCGGTCTATTCGCAGCTAGGCATCGTCAGCAGTCAGTCACGATGGCCACCAGTACCACCCCCACGATAAACGTCCTTCCCCGTTCCTGCTGTCGATGATGCCATCGTCGTTGTCGTCGTCGTCGTCAACAACAGCAGGGGCATGATTGCTACCACAGTTACATCCCAGCCTGTCTGTCCTTCGGTGCGTTTGCCCGTTCCTGGATGTACGTCTGCTCTTACGCCTCTGGCTTTGGACGTAGCCGTGGCTGGAGTCATTGTGATCGTGGCCAAGGAAGCAGTGACAACAGAACGAGTTGTAGTTGTAGTAGTGGTAGTTGTCACTACCGCTTCCACCATGCATCCATGCTGAAATTTTCTTGCAAAAACACTTACAAAATTTCACAACTCACATCATTTTCCACAAATTACTGTTTTTCATCGATTTACGGACTAAGTGATCCCCCACATTGAGTCTGTAATAGTGGCTGTAGTACTAGTTGTAGAGACTCGGCTGTCTGCGCCTACTCGCAACCGGAGGAGACACCTAGGAGGTGCGCGGGTTCGAGCCCCACCGTTGCACCGATTTGTATTTATGGGGGAGTCCGTCTATGAAGCGATGCGAAAAGCAGTCCCGTGGATGTTAAATCTTGGCTGAGGGTCAGCACGAAAACGTTACTTCACTAGTTGTAGAGCAGTAGCAGAAGTAGTATGTGTATTGGTTTTCCGATATTAATTATCCGTAAGCTCCGAACAGAAGGTGGCTCCTTAACAGACAAGGCAACGAATGCCTTAGCAATGAGAAAACCGAGACACAGCGCTAGGGACCATCAAACCGAAAATAGCTGTCACAGGGCACAGTGATAAGGGAAGAATCTGGATAGCTAGACCTCGGTGGAATTCAGACAGAGGATTGACCGTGCGATTCAGCTGCTACCGGCACCTCGCTAAACTAGCGGCAATAAAAGTTTACCGAGTTATTGGACGACCTCGACGGAAGATGATACCCTGGGAAGATGCGAACGGATGGACGGACGATCCGAAGCGATTCTCTTGCGAGGAGATTTTAGCGCAGCGGAAACGGGGAAGCACGGTATCGAACAGTAGAGGCCAAGACAGAGTGGCCCGCGCAGCAGGACATGACACTCTTAAACGACGGCCCCTCACAGTCAAAAGAAGAGATCAAGCTTTGTTCGTCGATCTCACGTTCGGAAGTGGGAACTCAATGAACAGAGTGGGAAATTGGAGCTTCTCGAAAGAAGCAACTCGCAAAGCGGCCACAAATACAGAGCGAGTGAGTAAAGGAACATGAAGATAAACCCTGTCGTCCAGCAAGAGGGAAACATTCGCCGGCCGGCGTGGTGTGCTTCAAATAGGGACCTCGATAGACTTCGCACCGAAATAAGTGCATGAGGCTTTAACCATATCCGATCAAAGGATGTGACACTTATGGTCTGGGCAAGGGGCACGCAGGGCAGCCTCGATTTAACGACAGGGCAGCCTCGATTTAACGACAGGGCGTGTTTCGTAGGCACCTCCGCCCAAATTTCTGGTAGACAGAATACATTGCGGATCTGAGGAACGCTGAGACTCTTCCTAGGCCACATCAAACCTACCCGCCGTGAGATAGGCACCAAGGAGGCAGATATATTCCTAACCTCAAAAGCGGAAATGGCGGCCGCTATCAGAAGGTTATCTAACGGCAAAGCATCCATGCGGAGCGTATGGAGTCATGGCGGAGGCTGGCAGGTCACCAATAGCTGACCTAATGGAAAATCCTGGAAAGGGACTCTCCCTGACCGCTATGACTATCGGCGCCCCATACTAGGGCGTCTGCTCTGGAACGTGGCGTACGAGGACACACTGAGACTGCAGGCTGGAAGGTGTAGCACTGGTAGCCATTGATATGGTGAGCGACTCGATGGTAAAGCACTGACTCGGAGTGGGCGCCCGAATACATTGAGGCGACGCTTCTTACGAGCCGAAAGAGGCACGCAGACATCCCTTAGTACTGGATGGGTAATCTCACCGACCTGTACGCCTGTCCTAATCTGGGATCAAGAGCTCTAAAGCTGTAGAGACACCGGAGATACAGTACTTGTGTTGTCCTGAAGGCGCACGGAACACTCGCAATACGAGTCGCCAGTGGATAGAGTGCAATAGACATAGGGATCCTTATCGAGGTAGCAGAGATGATAATATCCAAGTCTAGGGTGATCCATGACACGGAGAAAGCAGACCCGATGCGAACGAACAATCGAAACCCCGAGACAGACGCTTAGAGAAAAGTACCAGCGGACGCACCAAGTGCCTGCCTGAACCCGCTATCGGGTCATCTCCGACCCAGAGAGAGAGAGAGAGAGAGATTATGGTTCAACCGAGGCGTCAC
Organism: Dermanyssus gallinae; assembly: GCA_003439945.1. Lineage (NCBI taxonomy): Eukaryota > Metazoa > Arthropoda > Arachnida > Mesostigmata > Dermanyssidae > Dermanyssus > Dermanyssus gallinae. The sequence continues at coordinate 56,928 of QVRM01001748.1, read as the reverse complement.
GTAAAACCGTCATATTTACTGTCTGATGAAGGTATTGACGGGGCATGGGTGTTTCCAAAAATACCCTCACAAGATAGGCGCAAGGCTCCATCCACCACCTTGATGTGGCAAGCGTGTGCGGGCGACTCATGTTCGTGACAGACGAGGATGGTGACGTGACCCACACCCATTCGAGGCCTCTGAGTCAGTTTGGGCCAGCACAGTCAGGAGACGTACGTCGATAATGGCGTGTCCGTGACATGACGGTAGTAAGAGACTCACTACCGCTAGTCGCTGCTGCCACGATGCTCGACAATGAATGTGCAAATGGAACCATGGGACATCATCGTCGCCATCGTCCATTATTATCATCATTATCAGGCTGGTGGAGACGATATAGTGACGAGGAAACACAACGAGCTTGTGGCACAAATACCTGCATTTTTTACGTGCTATAGCTAGACCAAATACAGCGTAAAGCTAACGACAACCTGAGCTGCATGAGGACAACTTGAGCTGAGATGGAGAGTGGACGGCGCCGTCGGTCGGCCATCAGTGGAGAAGTGACTCTGAAGACTTCTTCATCGCTCGATTCATTTGAAGGGTTCTCCAATAATCATAATCATAATTATATATAAAAAAATATTATAATAGTAATAATATTAGACAAAAAAGCGCAGAAAGAAGTAGCAGTATGGTTGTAACATATATATATATATATATATATATATATATAGAGAGAGAGAGAGAGAGATGGGGGGGGAAAGGAAAACAAACAACATAATAGCTGTAGTAGTAGTAGTAGCAGTAAGGGAGTATCTATGACACTTTTTCCGCGTAGTACCAGACTAGTACAGACACTAGTGATTGTAGTAGTAGTCGTAGCTTTAGTTGTAGTAGTAGTAGTAGTAGGGGAATAGTTGAAAAATACTGGCTTGCGGCGTCTGGTTAACGGCGGGGGCGGCGGGGGCGGCATTGTATTATATATAGTACAACATTTTAGTAGAAGACCTCGTCGTAGAGTAACAGTGTGCAACGACGACGACGACGATGGTGGTGGTGGTGGTGGTGGTGGTAGCCAAATTGCACGCTGGCTGCTTGACTGAATGGCTGGGCGGTTGGTTGGGTCGTTGGGCGATACCACCGGGCTGTGGCGCAGGGACGAACGGTGGCCATTTGCTGCGGCGGCGTGTCGATGCGTGCCATGCGTCGTGTGGTGGCGATGGCTGCGGCTGCGGCGGCGGCGCCGGCGCCGGCGACCGGGCGAGGCAGTCGCATCAGCAGCCGCAGCAGAAGCAGGGCGAGACACTCTTGTCGCTGCTGCCGATGCTGCTGTTGTTGTTGTTGATGTTGTTGTCGTCGCTTTGGGTCTGCCGCCAGCTTTTGCCAGCGGCGGACGGACAGCCGAACGGGCGGGTGGGCGCCATCACCAGTAGCGCCGCACGCAGCAGCAGCACTAAGTCTACGAGAGCGGGTGAAGAAGCAGGAGGAAGAAGCGGGAAGAAGAAGAAGAAGAAGGGGAAGACACGACAAAGAGAACAACAAGAACAACAACAACAGCGACAACAGCAGCAGCAACAACAACAGCGACAACAGCAGCAGCAGCAACAACAACAACAGAGACAACAGCAACACTGAGAGAGACAGACCCACAGCAGGGCAGGAAGGGCGCAACCGGGAAACAGGGGGGGAAAAGACTGCGCACGTAAGTGTGGAACACCGCTGAGTGGTTGTGTAGGTGGGCGTGAGGGAGACAGATAGAGATGGAGGGAAAGAGGGAAAGGGGAGGCAACTACTAATACTAGGAGGCAGTGCTTTTGATGGCGTGATGTCGTGAGACCGATTGGTTGAGCTGCTGCTGCTGCGGCCGCTGCTGTTACTGAGGAAAGGGAAAACTAAGAGAGGGAAAAGGAGAGAAAAAGGATCTATTTCCGACGACGACGACAACGACAACGACGACGACGACGACTCTGTCCGCGCTTTGAACCATTGCGCTGGCTCGACGGCTGGCGCCACCACTGCTGCTGCGTGACAACCCCCCAGCAACCCCAGTAACCCCCGGCCCCCCTCCTTAATCTGTCCAACGTTTCGCTCGGCTGCTTTTAGCCCTCTTGCGTTCGGGCCCCCTCTGAGCAGGATAAGGAGGAGGATGATGATGCTGCTGTTGTTGTTGTTGTTGTTGACGACGACGACGACAACAACAACAACAACGACCGACCACCACCATCCCCAGTATCCGAGGGTACAGAGTTCAGCAGCACATCACAGCGGTGAGTCGAGAGACAGTAGCAGAAATGAACGACGCCCCAGCAACGGGCCCGCAGTCTCCACACTCAGCCCAACGATGGATATTTGAAAGCGGTGGCCCGGCACACGAGAGAGATCCAGCCTTCGAGAGAGAGAGAGAGATCGAAGGGGTGGACAGTGTGTTTGAGAGACGGGGGCGAATTGAGAAAAAGAAGGAACTGTATGTGGCAGACATCGGCAGCGGCGGTGGCGGTAGCAGGGAGGAAATAGCTTTAGCTGGGGGAAACAGGATCGGTCAGGTAAAGTGCACGACGACGATGATGATGGCGACCGCGGCAGCAGCAGCAGCAGATATGGGTGGGGTAATGGTGTTGGTTGGGGGTAAAAGCTGCTGCTGCTGCAGCTGCTATGTCATCTCTTTTTTTACTTGCGCAGTTGTTGTGATGGTGGTGGCAGAGGCGGCCGCCGCCATGTGGGGCCCTAGGAAGGATGATGGGCCCCCTAGGAAGGATGAGAGAAAGTACGTGGGGGTGAACGTAATGGCGTGGTGGGGGAGGGGGTCGCCGCCGCCGCTGCTGCTGCTGCTGCTACTACTACTACTACCACCATTCAGGCAACTGAGGTCGAATACCACCACCAGCACCACCAGCAAACGCAGTAGCAGCAGCAGCGGTCGTAGTCTGATGTCCGAGGGACATCAGACCGACAGGCCGGGAGGACATGATCCACCTAGCCATCCATTGCTCTTCCATCTCTTACATATCCTCTTCTCGTAGCAGTTCTAACAGCAGCAGCAGCAGCAGCAGCAGAACCACCACCACCTCCATCACCACTAGATGAAACCTTCGGCGCTGCCGCCTAGAGACCGCCGTAGCCATCAGCGCACTAAGAGAAGCCGGTCAGAGAGCCCGCTGAGATGAAACCGCCTATCCGGCCACCACCCCATCACCATCAGCTACGGCAGTGGTGTTGGCCGAACGCGTTGAGCAGCGACGGGTCATCGTTTTTGTCGTTGCTGTTGTTGTTGTTGTCGTCGTCGTTGCCGTTGTTGTTGTTGTTGTCGTTGTCTTCACTGGATGATGACGGCGAAGGCAGAATCGAGGACGAAGATGAGGCAAAGGCCAAGGCAAAGTTGATGATCAGAGTTCCGCTTCCTCCACGTGCCTTCAAGCCAACCATTTCCTCCCAACAACAACAGCAGCAACAACAATAACTGAACAAACAGATGGCCATGCCATGTAGTAAACATCTGGAGGGCGTCTGTCAGACGTTCACGTTCACGACACAGTAAGGGAGCACAGAGAGGATTTAGTGTGCTGCTAGCGTACTTAGTTCCAGCCATGTTTCGCCACTAGTGCTGCTGCAACAGCAACAACAACAACACCACAATCACAACCACAACAACAGCAACGTCAACAAAAACAACAACTGCTACTGCTTAAGAGGTTTAAAGAGGTTTAAACTCAAAGCAAAGCCCCAGCGAAGGCGGGAGTAGGGAAATTGAGAATAGAAAGATTGATGAGAAAAAGCTGTGTACGCAGCGGAACTGTTGCGTTGGCCGTTGCACCGTCTCGTTCACACCGAAGCGTACCTATTGGCATTCATCACATCGATGTCTGCTTTTGGCTTTACTGAAGTGAAAGTGGTCGGATGAAGATATGTATACTATATATATATATATATATATATATATATATATATATATCAGAGCTACGTCTAGCAGATGATCGAGTCATAGTACATCTGTGGCTAATCCTTAGTAGTGATACTCGGCTACTTCGGGTTCCTGGGTTCCAGTAGGTTAGCAGTGGACGCAATTACTACAGGCAGGAGCCTACCGAATCTCTGTAGTCATTATATGTTTTGCTATCTGGCGCTCGGTGGCTAACCGTCAACCAACCTCTTTGCTCAGATGGCCTTTTTTCGGTCAACTTTCAGCATTTTGCCAGGCTACGTACGCCACTCTCTGGGAAGCGGCAGATTATCCCGACGCTTTCGGCCAAGGATTGCTTGGACAGAAATTACTGATATGGGCAAATGATTGATATGTGACTGACGATTGCTTGCCGCATATACGGACGGAGTGCCTAACGTGTCTTCTTCTTTTTCTTCTTCTATTTCCCTATATCCTGTTTCGTTGTCGACATGGTCCGTTCAACGGTCCGATCGGTTCACGCGGTTTATAAAATACACTGCATAGAATGACTACAGGTCAACAACAGTGGACACAACAAAGGGCATCTATCTGTCTGAGCAGTTGAGCGGCCGGCGGCATCGTCGACAGTTCGATTACCCTTACCCAGAGTAGCATTGCCCTTTGTGCCTGACAACGGCTTTGGCCAACGATAACAAGTGCCACCGCCTTGACGTTCCTATTGTTGTTGTTGTTGTTATTGCTTTTGCTGTTGTTGATGACAACGTTGCCATAACGCCGCCACTGTTGTTGTTGTAGTTGTTGTTATTCTTGTGCGGTGAACTTCGTATTAGCGGGTCACGTTGAGTTCAGCGGCGGATCTCTGTATCAGCGGGCCGCCGTGTGTTTTTGCCTCGTTATTAGCGAGCCGGAGGCCGAACAGAGAAGGCTGACAGCTTCCGTGGCCTCTGTGGCAGACATGCGGACTCGTTTATATACTCTTCTCTGTCTCTCTCTCTCTCGCTATCTTTCTCTCTCGGTTTTACCTCGAGTGTTTTCCTTTTTCCCCCCGCAGTCGGGAGAGACAGCTCAAAAGGTCACATTGGTGCGTGGTCGTGTCTCGCTTACGTCACACAGACCCTCAGCACCCACCACCAGGCACCACGACTGGCGCGATCACGTGCCACGTGCAGTCTGCCTAACGTTTCCGATCTCGTTATGTGACCTCTCGTCCCATATGTGCATTGTAATATGCATATATATATATATATATATATATATATATATATATATATATATATGCTTGATTTTACACTAGTCTTTTGTTGATAAATAATATGAAATAGTTTTCCTCCTGTGTGTTTATATATATATGGGGGTCATTATTGTGAGTCGGCTACTGGTTGTGTGCTCAGTAACCAGTGCTTGTGTTATCTCGGGGGTTGGCCGTGCATGGGGTTGCACGCCCGGGAAACAGCTACCCAGGAGATGCAATGATATGAGGACGATATTGTGACGTTCGGTTAAACTGAACGATGTGATGTGTTGTAGCGTTCGGTCGTACAACATGAAGTATTATTACTCTGTATATGGCTACTCTTCGATCGTGGTGGTCTACCGACTACGATTTTCGAGCTGTCAGAGCTGGCCTGCGAATAATCATTTATCGGCGTCATTTATCTCAGTATCAGAATAATTGCAATTCGTTTTCGTAATCCTTCTAATTGGCCATTATGCAGTGTTTAATTAATGTCGACTAGGAACCAGTTTTAGTTGGCATAATCTGTGTTAGTGTTGATCCAACGTTTTAGTTAATTGATGATGACGTAGCAGTATCCATCAACAGGACCGTTCAACCTCACCATCATCACCACCATCATTATCATCATCATCATTATTGTTATTGTTCTTGTACCTATGATCGCGTTCCTGTTTGTTGTTGTTGTTGTTGTTGTTGTTGCTGCTGTCGTCCTTGTTTCTGTTATTGTTGTTCCTTCTGTTATTCTCCATGCTCTCGTTTTTCTTGCTGTCCTTTACCCCGTTTCTGTGCTGTAACTATATATTTGCTGTTGTTGTTGTTGTTGTCGTCTAACACTTGTGATTCACATGTGTGATTCTTGTGTCGTCTGATGCGCCGCCCGCTCCGCAGGTACGGCAAGGTGCAGAATGTGAAGATCTTGTCTCGCGATGAGAACGGAGCCGCAGCGTGTACGGTGTCATTCATCGACATCCGGTCGGCGGCGAAGGCTCACAATGCCGAGAACAAGGTTGACGATTGGTTGCTCAAGACGGACTACTACGAGCCGCCGTCATCTGCCGGCGTGTCTGCGTACAGCAGCTCGTCGGGTGGAGGAGGTGGCGGCGGACCCGGCACCACAGCCTCCGTCGACCGTGTCCCCGGGGGTTCGGACTGCGGGGGTGGCGCAGGTGGAGGCAGCGGCAACGGCGGTGGAGGTCCCAGTACTGGTAACCTCATCGCCAGCAGTGCAGGAGGCGGAAGCGGCGGCGGCGGTGGCGGAGGAAGCAACAGCCATCATCCGCACCTGCATCACCACCATCATCATCATAGTCGAAGTAAGAACCAGAATGCAACGACCTGTGGATCTCAGAGCCCGTTTTCGACGATCGGCTCGTCATTGTCGACCTCAGCGGCAGCTGCAGCGTCCTCACATGGCGGTGTTGGTAACGCTGGCGGAGGTGGCATCGGCATCATCGGCAGCAGCGGCGCGGGCGTCGAGCCGACGGGCATCGTCGTCATGCGAACGTCGGCTGCGAGCACGGCACGCTATGCGAGCAGTCACGATTCGTCCGTCGACCGCCCGTATGGCGGCGGCGGCGGGGGTGGCGGCGGCGGCCTATGTGGAGCAACTGGAGGTGGCGCGGCCAGCACAGGCTACGGCTCGGTCTATGGCTCGGCCACGGATCGGGCAGCGTTGGCCGGCGCCGGCGCCGCTATTGCGTCTGGGGGCGCTGACTTTGGCCGACGGGCGTCACAGAGTTCGACGGCCAGCGGTACTGCCTACCACGACGATGAGTCGAGCAGTATGCCGTTTCGCAGTGGTCGCGCAGGACACTTTCGGAGAAGTGCCGTCGTCCTCGACGACGATAAAGGCTCGCCAGTCAGCAACAACAACAATAACAACAGCAACAGCACGAGCCAGTCCGCAGCAGCAGCACTTGCAGCAGCAGCGGCAGCAGCAGCAACAACAACAGCGGCTGGAGCAACCGCCGCTGCAGCAGCAGCTGCAACGGGCGTTAACGCGGTATCACAACGCCGAAGTCGAGCTGCGTTACGTCGAAGCCAGCACCACTCAGGTTCGGATTCGAGCTCACGGAGTTCGTCTGGCGCGTCTTCGAAGGGCCGGACGAGCTCGAGTGGAAGCAGCCACCGTTCCATGTCACCGTCGCAGAAGTCACAGTCACCCACGTAAGTGAAAAGGGCAACAACTATCGTTGAATTAAATTCACATCTAAATATGTGCATATATACATCTAGGTATATACACGCCCGTATATATTATATATATATATATATATATATATATATATATATATATATATATATATATATATATATATATATACAGTATTTGAACGGATTTGTGGCATACGCTTGAATGTCTTTTGTGCGACCTGTGTTTCGTAGGACATCGTACGGAAGCCAAGCATCGGGAATGCGGGCGATCTCGGGAACTTCGGCAAGTTCGGGCCAGTCAGCGTCGTCGCTTGGACAATTGGGCTGCAATCAGTTGTCCGGCGACGGTGCACTAGAGCGTGATACCTGCGACCGAGATCGAGATGGACTTCACGAGAAGCGGCCGCTCGGAATCTGCGTCCGAAACCTTCCCGTCCGGTCGACGGACACGAGTCTCAAAGATGGTTTGTTCCACGAGTACAAAAAACACGGCAAAGTCACTGTTGTGAAGGTGATCGGGCAGGGCACCGATCGATACGCAGTGGTCTGCTTTAAGAAGCCCGAAGACGTCGAAAAAGCCCTCGAGGTGTCCAAGGACAAGCTATTCTTCGGGTGCAAGATCGAGGTCAAAGCCCACGAGGGCCTTGACGGCGAGGACAACGAGTTCCGACCGCTGGAAGCCGAGCTAGACGAGTACCACCCGAAAGCGACGAGAACGTTGTTCATCGGCAACCTCGAGAAGGACATCACCACGTCCGAGCTGCGCAAGCACTTTGAGGGATTCGGAGAGATCATTGAGATCGACATCAAGAAGCAGGGCTCGGCGTCGTCGTACGCCTTCATCCAGTACTCCGATATCGCATCGGTTGTGAAGGCAATGCGCAAGCTGGATGGCGAAAACCTCGGTGCCAACCGCATCAAGCTGGGCTTTGGTAAGTCGATGCCAACCATGTGCGTGTGGTTGGACGGCATCGCCGATACGGTGAACGAGAAGTTTCTTGCCAGACAGTTCTCTCGCTACGGCCCCGTGACGTACACTGTGATAGACCGCGAGCGAGGACACGCCCTCGTCTACTTCGACTCGCTCGACTGCGCGCAACACGCCGTCTCCGAGATGCGGGGCCGAGCGCTGAATGGCAAGAGACTTCAGGTGGACTTCGCGTCCCGCGAGTGTCAGTCCACGTTCTTCGAGCGGATAGAGAACTCGGGCCAGATCGCGCAGGGCGACCGGCCGTGGATCAGTCGCGGCGGCCGTGTCGCGCCCGTCCTGCCACCGGACTACGACCGCGAGCGGAACAACCTGCGCACCGAGCAGTTCGAACAGCAGTCACGCTACTCGCGCTACGACGCGCCGCCGCGATCACGAGCCGCCAGCAGCAATAACAGCGCGTTTCGGACGGTCGGCACACGGGGCGCCGCCGGCAGTGTGACGAACCCGGCGACGGTCAACGCCAACCGGACGGCGGCACGCTCGAGCTTCAGCTCGACGACCCGCTACGAGAGCTACCACGACGACTTCGAGCGGCGCAACCACCGCTTCTCGGAGAAGGAGGACTCGCTCGACGAGGTGGTGCTCTACGAGGACCGCCTTGAGCCTGAGTGGCGAACGTCAGGTTCGAAGGCGTCGAAGATCCACCAGAGAAACTCGATGAGCGACCACGAAGACAGCCACCACAGTGGCGGCTCGCCCGTCCGCCACCACAGTCGGAGTCCGCCGGTCGTCAAGAAGACGAAGCGGCATCGCAAGACGAGCGGCGGCTCCTCGCGGCTGAGCAGCCCTGTCCACATGGAGGTGGGCACGGTCGGGCTGGGCCCGGTCACCGACTGCAATCAGCACTCGAACGCCACCGCCCACAAGGTCGTCGACGGCCAACGGCGCCGCAGTGATCCCGTGTTCGCGGACGCGTCGTCGCCCAGCCAGCTGGAGCGTAAGCGGCGTCTGCTCGGCGTGGCGGCGGCGGCGGCGGCTGCACCGGCGCCGGCGCCGTGCGAGGATACTGACTCGAGTGAGCGAGATAGGAGAAACAAGTACCTGAACATGAAGCATGATATTTTGAGTTCCAGCGACAGCGAGTCAGGCAGCGTGAGCGACGTTCGCCTCAAGAAGCGGCTGCACCACAGCAGCAGCATCTCGAGTATCGTCTCGCAAACGACTCAGTCAGTCTCCTCGAGTGTGACTCGAACACCGACGAGCCATAACGCGTCCGCGAAGCAGAACCGACCTCATCAAGTAACCAAAGAAATTCCGAGCAGCGCCATAAAGAAGCATTCCTCCTCGGCACCGCTCAAAGAGGGCGTAGAGAACGGCTTGCGTGGAGGCCATCCCTCCAACTGCAACGATGCCGTAGCGAGACGCGATCCGCGTCAGGCGAGGCTATGGGCCTCCGCCGGTTCGCTGGAGACCCTCTCGCGTAGCAGCACCGCAAGCATTGGTAAGCAGCAGCAGCACCACAAGCGGAGCACAGACGAGGAGGACACGGCGGAGGGGCGCGTGCCTGAACCCGCGCTGTGCGGGAGCCAGCTGCCTCCGTCAGGACCCCCGTCCAAGCGACCCGTCATGGTTCTACCGCTGCCCAGGTTTGCATTCTCTTATTCCCGATCTCCTTCACCGTCGAACCATCATTTAAGCCACCATTACGACTCATCCCAGAGTGCCTTGAACAAGCAACAAACCGGCGCGTCGCTCAACTCGATCCCGGCTGGCGGCACGCTACCACCGACCGGTCAGACGGCCCAGGTGCTTGCCTCGGCCAGCCACTCCGGCCTGTCCGATTCGGAATGTTCCTCGCCATCCCTCGGCCATGGCCCTTCGGCGCACTTCCATGGTCACGGCCACAGCCTCTCTAGTCGGCCGTCCATTGAGGAGCGTATCAAAGCAATGGACGAGAAGTGGTCCACGTCGGCATCCGCTTCCGGAGCGACCTCGGTGGCGACGGCGGCGGTGGCGGCAGCCGCTGCCGCATCCAGTGCGTCCATACAGCGTTCGTTCTCCAATACGCAGACGGACAACCCCCCACCTCCACCGATCGTAATCGACTACCAGAAATACAATATTAAGAAGAGGCCGCGATTCCCCGCGCTAGCACCTGCTTCAGATATTGTCAGCAAAACCGAACCCTCAGAGATTACGAAGTCTTTACTGGCCAAACAGTCGATCCTCGACCAGGACTCGAAGCGACTCGAGCACATCAACGAGAAGTACGAGACTAGTAAAGAAACGTTACCGGCCGCGAGCGCTGGGTCAAGTCTGGGCGACGCCAAGGAGCTGGTGATCACCACCACCGCTATCAAGAAAGAGCCGGACTGCCGGGAGCACCCAGTAATGGCCACAGCCGCCGTCGCGATGAGCGTCGTACATTCGCCGGTGACGCCGATCACGCCGACAAGCGCGTCCGTCGGACTCAAGGCCGAGCCGCAATTGCCTCCCACCAACGTGGTGATGAACCCTGTCACGACACCTGGCTTGACATCATCCACTCCGCAGCAGTCGCAGAAACCCGTCCTGCCATTTCGCACAAAGGCTGCCGCTAAGGAGTTCTCAATGCCCAATCTTCCTCCGATGGGTGCGCAAAGCCAGCCCCTGTTCCCGTTCGGCGCAGGCGCAGGTGCAGGTGCGACGATCCAAGCTGCGCCGACGGCGCAGGTTACACCGCCGGTCAGCTCGCCGGGACCACCGCCGGTTGTGAAGACCGAAGCCATCGTCAAGATGGAACGATCGGCTTCGCCACCGCCCCCGCTGCCGCCGCCACCGCAACCAATCAATAACAACAACAACAATAGCCCCTGTGGAGCAACACTTCAGTCCGGCTTGATGTCTCCCAAGGGAGGTTGTCTCTCTCAGCCTTCTCAGCAACAGCAGCCGCTAGCCGTTGTCGAGAGGCTGCAGCAGAACGTCAAGAAAGAGCATCGGTCATCACAGGGCGCTACCAGTCCGCCGCTGAGTATGCTGCGCAAGGACAAGGAAGACAAGGCCATTAAGAAAGAGAAGGACAACAACAACAGCAGCAGCAAGGAGGACAGCAAGTCGATCTCGAAAAAGGACAGAGAACTTACGAGGCAAGATTTCGGCAAAGCCAAGAGCCCCAAGGCGACGAGCAAGAAGGAACAGCCGTCTGACGCGGAGATCAACGCTAACGCCATGTCGGGAACTGCGGTGCAGGTCGTGAAGCGACGCGTCTCCTCGCTGGACAGCAACGAGTCGGAATCGGCTAAGTCGACGCGGTCGTCCGAGAGCGGCGGCGGCGGAGGCGGTGGCCGCGAGAAGTCCTGCGAACCGGAGCCGAAACGACCCAAGCTCAGCACGAGCTCTTCAGGAAAGTCGAGCTCGGTCGAGGGCGAATATAAGGCGTGTCGCAAGGATGATACTCGCAAAGATCGACAGGAGAAGGAGAAAGAAACTAGGAGTGACAAGGAGAAGATCAAGGATACATCAAGGGACAAGTCGGGCAAAGACAAGGATAGGGAGCAACATTCGTCAAAGCAACACTCATCGTCATCATCTTCATCATCATCCACGGCCGCCGCGCTGTCATCGTCATCAGCATCATCATCGTTGACATCTGTATTGACATCACACGCATCAGTAAAAGATGCAGAGAACAGTACGACGCAGAGAAAGGACAGTATTGGAAGAAAAGATCACCATTCGAGTAGCGCTACTGGTGGTGGTAGCAGTAGTGGTAGTAGTAGTAATAATAACAACAACAACAACAACAATAATAATAATAATAACAACAACAACAATAACACAAGTAGCAACAAAGATAAAATAGAAGGTAAGGTCGACCTCGTCGTCAAGAAGGACAGGGAGTCGAAGCTGAAAGATTCGAGCAACAAGTATTCGTCGTCATCGTCTTCCAAGGATAAGCGAGAAGAGCGCGTCGAGAAGAAGGACAAGGAGCATAAGGAGCCGAGGGAACAGAAGGAGAAATCCGACCGAGACAAACACAAAGACAAGGATCGCAATCGTCGACAGGACAAGGACCACTCGAGACAGCAGGACACCGGCGGCAGCAGTAGTAACAGCATCAGCAAGGAAAAAGAGACTAAGGATCGAAGAGACAAGGAACCGTGCATAGGCAACAGCAGCAGCAGTAGCAAGGACAGAGAGAAGAAAGACCTCATCGAGCGTGAAACAAAGGAAACCAAGGACAGGGACAAAACGGCCGTCTCATCATCAAGTGGCAAAGAGAAGGTCCGCACGAAAGATCTCGAAAAGGACAAGGTCGATAAGGAGCGGGACAGGAGCGACAAAGAACGCGGCGGCGAGAAATGCGACAAGACAGCAGGCGGCAAGGAACAACGCGACGCAACAAATAGTAGCTGGGACATGGAGAAGGCCAAGCAGCGCCAGGCGATCGCCAAGGAGGTTGCCGACGCTGCGGCAGCTGCAGGCATACCCATGGAGGAGCTGTGCTTTGTCGATGGGGTGCCCATGTTCCTCACCATGTACGATAAGGTGAAGCAGCGCTCATGTAAGAACCAGCAACAGCAACAGCCTGTGCTGCATGACAGTGTCAGTAAAGGCGACAAGTTTAGCAAGCTGAAACAGTCTCGCGCGCGCAAGAAGACGCTGGACTCCGACGCCAGCGATGACTTCCTGCCGTCCGATGCGTCGAACTCCGAGAACGAGTCGCGGCACAGAAAGAACCGCAAGAACTCGGTAGGTCATCCGCATTCGAAGAAACGCAAGACCGTGATCGAGAGCTCTTCGGATGGCGAGACGTCAGCTGTTTCCAAGCCGACCTCAGCCGCATCGACCGCCGCCAAGGCCTCAACCTTGTCAAAGAATCAAAGAACACGGCAGGCTTCGAGCACGCCGAAAGGTGCCGTTGCATCGGAGTCCGAGGAGAGCAGCGACGATTCCGCGAAGCTGTCTACCGTCTTCCCGAAGAAAGCCGAGCAGAAGAAAGTGGATCTATCCGACCCCTACTCGTCCGATTCGGCAGAGGACTCTTCTGATAAGCTCGCGCTAAAACGGAAGAAGCCGACAGCAAACGTGGCGAAAAACGTATTCGACAGCTCCGAGGTATCGAACGATTCATCTGCAAAGAAAGATTCCCTGCAGAGCAGCAAAGTCAACAAGGTTAAACGAAAGCCTGAAAAGTCGATCTTGTCCGACTCCGAGTCATCCGACGACGACGAATTAAAGAAGAAAGAACATAAGAGAAGAGAAAGGGAACCGACTGTTGTCAACAGCAAGGACGGGGCCAGTAAGGAAGAACTCAGTATAGTAGAACGCCTTAAAGATGGTGTTAAAGACCGCAAAGATAAAGAAGTGGTCAAAAAGGACAGGGACGTTCGGGACCACAAAGAACAGCACGTCACTGAGTACAAAGAAGAGCAGAATCGACTCAACAAGAAAAAGAAGGTCAAAAAGGTATATATATATATTGCGTTTTGTGTAAACAATATATTATCCGCTAAAGAAATATTCTGCATGCGTATAGTATATCAGCGTTGTATATTAGCCACCAGTTTTTTTTACAGGTAAGATATTTGTATATCGATTTTAGCGAATGCAGGTAGAAGATGTTGTTTTTAACGCGTATCTGTCGTCATTCGATTGCAATTTTTCCCTCTAGAATAAGCAATCCAAGGACAAGAAGACCGATGTCCGAAAGGAAGGCAAGGAAACATCCAACAAGGAAGAAGAGTCCACCAAGACTGCGAGCCAGCCGGTGTGCGCCAGCGTCGTCGAAAACACGACTGCTTCGACGAGTCAAGGAGGCCAGAGTCAGGAAACAGGGCAGCCGGCCAAGAAAAGTTGGGCCCTTAAGGATCTCTTAGCGGAGTCCTTGAAGGCGTCCAAAGCGGCTCCTGTCATACAGCGTACTCAACACAAGCAACCACAGCCACAGCAACAGCAACAACCACAACAACAACAACAACCACAGCAGCAACAACAACAACAACAACCACAACTGCAACAGCCACAGGAGCCAAAGGAGAAAGACGACAAGGAGATTAAGAGCATGTCGGAGCCTGTCAAGCCGGTGGAAAGGAATAAGAGCACAGAGGACTCGGAGGGTGAACGGTCGGAGCCTGAACAGGCGTCTGAAGATGATTACATCAATCCTCGGGCTCCGGCTAGGATCGAGTACGAGAGCGAGATTTCCGATAACGAGTTGCACAACGAGTTGATAATCGATAGTGCGATGCCTAAAGAGTCTCCGGCTCTCGAACGACTCGAAAGCGATTCTGAGCTAGACAGCATTGTAAACGCCCTCAGCGGGCCGAGCTTCGTTGAGGCATCTGATCGTCAGCGATGCGAGTCCCCCAGGATCAACGCGGCAGAGGAGCGCGGTAGTGACTCAACCGAACAACCTGCATCCATTAGCAGCGAGCCTCCAAAGCAGCACACGGTGCAGCCCGAGGTGGTGGAAGTGGTGCCTTTCGATGCGTCCGATCAGTTCGAGAAGGAAATCAAGGCCGACAATAAGGACAGCAGGGCCACCGATAAGGAGCGAATCGACAAAGATAAAGATAAGAAGCGTAAGGACAAGGAAAGTCGGCACCACCACCACCACCATCACCACCACCATCATCGCAAAGACAAGAAAGACAAGGAAAAACATCGCGATAAGCAGTTGTCTACCTCCTCATTTTCTAATACGCACCAGTCGCACCCGATTGTCTCCGAGTGCCGAGAACCGAACGCAGCACTCAAGGAGCGCGATCCTATAGCAGCAACCACCATCGCTTCCTCGGTAAGCAAGGCGGAGTTTGACGCCGATGACAGCAAGATGTCCACATCGGAAGAGGTGCGACTGGATGAAGATATTGCGGAGGAAGCGCGGAGGCTTGAGGAGGAATTGTTCGCCGCGGCCTCGGAGGAGACGAGCAACACGTTCGAGACAGACCTCAACAAGAAGGACGACAAGTCCATTGAAGAACGACACTTCGAGGAGGAAGCCGCTAAGGAGACTAAACGTCTCGAGGAAGAAATGTTTTCCAGTCGTGACGACGCCTGGCAGGACGGCTACGACAAGGACAAAGATGACTCGCCCTTGGCGATGGGACACGATAAGGACGGGGTGCCCGGTTCCTATGAGCTGGACTCAGAGCGCAAAATGGAAGACGACCTCGCTGTTTCCGCACTGCTGCAGGAGATGGGCGACGAGGGCGATATCGTCAAGGACCATCCACCGGTCGAAGAGGTATCAGAGTATCTCGTTGAGCAGGCCCAGCAGGAACAGGGGCACGAGCAGCCGTCGTCTGCAGAAGGGCCAGCTGCGCTTGAGCAATCACCTCGTATCGGCTCCGATGCGCACTTCGTTGTTCAAGATGAAGAGAGTTCTGGTTCACTGCAAATTGACACTACCGAGCAGGACAATGCCGTCGTTCAGGACGCCAGTCCGACGACCCCTACGCCGACGGTATCCGCTGTGCCGGTATCGACCGGCCAGGACAAACCCGTACTGGCGTTCCACGACGCGCTTGCATCCCTGCAGGAGCCTCATCATACTCAAGAACCGATTGTAAACGAAAGCAGTCATCAACAAGATCGGGAGCCATCGAGCGTAAACACACAACGCGCCAAGTCACCACGCGCTGCGCTGGAGAACCACTCACAAGAGCGGCCATTGACCCCGTCCATCGATTCACCTCTGGGCGCTAGTCATACTGAACTGGAGAGTGCTGCAGATCTCGGTCGGGCACTTCCAGAAACGCTGAAAGAGAAAGAGCCTCTAGTAAATCAAGCTTCGCCGGCACTCTTAGTTCTGCCTTCGGTTCCAACTGCGATGGCGAACCCTGCGATACACAGTCAGGCAGAGGACCTCTTCGACGCCTTGCAGGCAGCCGAGACCAAGGCCAGCACTCCCGAACCGCTCCCATGCCCGAACAACGTCTACCAAACACAATCCCCGTTCCCATCCACCCCTTGCAAGTCTCCGATTCCGCCATCGCTTCTGGCTGGTCCTATTGACGAGCAGCTGTTACCCGACTCGCCCGGCGCGAAGATCAAGACGCCTTCACCAGCCAAGTCTGACTCGAGTAAACTGGAGATTATGGAGAGCCCACTGCCGGATGAAAGAGACGCTTCTGTACAATCCCCGGAGAAAGAGCAGCACCGAGAGCTTGACGACGCGGTCGAGGAGCGGGCTAATAAGGACAAAGACGACACGAACGACAGCTCGAGCAAGGACGACGATTTCCACGAGTCGCACTCGACGCCCATTCTGGAGATTATCGAGAACCTGTCGTCGCCGGTGGTCCGCGCCAAGGACGACAGGGACGAGAAGGACGAGATCGACGCTCCGGAGACTCCCGAGGGCACTCTCGCCGAGACAGCTCCGGACGAGCCCTCGGAGTACGAACACACCGAAGTCGACGAGCACCCTGAGGAGGACGAGGAGCGAGATGAGCGAGATGAGCGCGACGAGCGGGACGATCGCGACGAGGGTCGCGAGGAGACGGACGACCGCGACGAACCGGAGGGGCGCGACGAGCCGGAGGGGCGCGACGAGAAAGACGATCGTGAACGACGGCCCGCTCCGCAGCTGCGGGGCAAGCGCGGTAAACGCGGTCGTGGCGGTCGAGGCCGCAGCGGCGGACGTCAGAACCCGGGTCAGACCCACGAGGTGGCCGCCAACGCAACGGTTGAACCCAAACGCCGTGGAGGTCGGGCCACTTCCGTGGAGAAGCCCCGCCGCGGTCTGCGATCGGAGGACAGCGCCGCCGTACAAGAGGCGGCGGTGGTCCCGACCGATGCGGCGAAGACCGCAGACACTCCCGAGATAGCAGTGGCGTCTCAACTGCAGTCTCAGAAGCTAGATCAGACCGACTCGAGTGATCGAACTTCGGCGCCGACCGAAGACGAGCGTCCCCAGCAGAAGGGTGGCCGTCCAACCCGCGCCGGACGGGGCAAGAAGAAGCAGCAACAGCAGCAGCATCAACAGCAACAACAACCGCCGCTTCAGGACGAGCCGGCACCCGCTGCGGCAGTTGGTGCGCCAGCAGCAACAATCGCACCAGAAGAGAGTCGCGTGGCGAGCGACAAGACCGAAAAGCCCTGCTTCAATCGAGACGCGGCTCCCAAAAGGCCGGCAACCTGTTCCTTCGACGTGTATGAGTTCAAGGAGTCCGACGACGAAGATCCCTTCTCGGCGCCGCCTGCTAACCACGAACAATCTGCACCGCCAGTCTGCGAGAAAACGGAGAAGGAAAGGCTCGACAGCCTGACTGTCGAGAAGGAGTTTGTGCCAACAACAGTTGTCGTCGCTGACGAGAAGGACGTGAAGGAACGCCGTCCCAGCGACGAGAAAGAGTATGTCGCTGAGCCATCACAACACGGCAAAATCTCACTTACTATCCGGTTGCACAAAGACGGCCATGACCGCGCAGAGGTCGTTAAGAGCTCAGAGCCTATTGACGAGGCGAAACCGCCGACTAAAGCATCAGCTCCAATTGTTCATGAGGAAACCAGCCAGAGCAGCGGAAAAACAAGGAAGTCTGCCCGACTCGCAGGGAAGAATACTGTCGACGACACGATTGACGAAGTCATCGGAGGCACGCCACTTGAAATCGATTCGTTGCCAACGACGAGATCTGGAAGGCCGAGGCGAGGGGCTGCACGAAAGGAAATTGAGGAGCCTACGTCCGCACAGGAGAGCTCCAGAGACAAGGACAAAGATGAGGCCGAACCGACAGAGCCTGCTGCTCAGACCACACATACTCCGAAGGCCGGCAGAAGAGGTACGTAGACGACTAAAGCCGTTGACTGGGGCTGTCTCAGACATAAATATCTAGCGGAATACGATTGGCGAATGAGAGTGGAGCTAAAAGCTAGTTTCAGCCGACATACATATATATATATATATATATACATTACACATATTTTACATAGATCAATAGATATATAGGAATGTACACCTGCGTAATTTACACTAATGAGACGGCAAATAAGAAAAACGAATTGTGCGTTTTATCACTCGATGTATCAGGAGCTCGACGCAAGCAAGAGGAGCCTACAAAGGTTGAAATGGCACCGAAGGAAAAATCGGGAGATGACCTGGCAACGGGCCGCGAGCGGACGCACTCTACAAGTTCGTCTGTTCCAGCTGAGGAATCGGTAGCAGCAGGGGCTGCATGGTGTGACGAGGCCAAGCCCGAGCCGTGTGTAACCGCTCTTTGCATTGAAACTGACGTTGCCACTGTGACAGCATCAGCAGAAACAGCATCACCTACAACAGCAACAACAATAACGACAGCAGCAACAACAACAACATCAGCAACGACAACAGCATCCGCAACAGCAGCAGCAGCAACAACAACAACAACAACAGCACCAACAACAGCAACATTAACATTAACAGCAGCAACGACACCAACAGCAACAGCAGCAGCAACAACATCAACAACAGTAACAACGACACCAACAACAGAAGCAGCAGCAGCAGCAACAACAACAACAGCATCAACAACAGCAACAGCGGCCGCGCCCACGGCCTTGGCGGCGACTGGGACGACGCCGGTAGTCGCCGAAGCTGTGGCCGCTGCAGCAGCATCAGCTGATCATGCTGGGGTCAAGGTGTCACCTCTTGACAGCGAGCCCAAGGAGTCGTCAAGCACGGAAGTCACCTCCCACGTAGTCACGGCGCCCGCCACTGTCGGGGGACCGCCGGCACTGTCGCATGTTCGCGCCGCCTCGATGGACAACGTTGCTCTGGCGCCGGCGGCCGTCAGCTGCACGGCTTCGGCTTCGGTGACGAGCGCCGCCGTCGTCGACACCGTTGTAGTGCCGCACGCGAATGCGCTGCCGAAAACAGCAGCCCCACAGGCGGCGGCGACGGCGGTTGTTGTTGTTGAGAATAACACTACTATATCTAATCATGATATGAATCATGCTAAGAATCATAGTAGTTCTGCTACCAGCAGTGCTGCTAGTATTGGTGGGGGTAGTGGTGATGGTGGTGCGGGTACGACGACCGGTGTCAATGGCACTGGTGGTGGTACCTCTTCGAGCGTGCAGCCAACACGCGACGAGCAACAACTGATCAGCGTACCGAAAGGTGGCCACAACATGCCCGCGCAGAGTCCATCGCCAGCGCAAAGCGGCGTTTCGCAAATGCCGACTACGCCGACTCCGGCTCCGGCTCCGTCAAGTGGCCAGCTTGGCCTCCCTGGAACGCCGTGGGGCAGCTGTGCTGCTGCGACGCATGCGAGCGCTGGCCCGGCGAAAGCCATGCCGCCGTCGCAAGCACAACCGCAAACGTTTCCCCCTTCCTACCCGGTGGTCGCTACGAGCGGACCCAGCGCGCCAGGCAGTCTCGCGGCGGCACACCATACGAATTTGGCGAACCTGCCCACGCAACGACTCAGCCCGCGCATACCGGTCTCTTCTGCGGGCGTTGTGCGAGCGAGTGACAGCAAGCCCGCACTTCTGGCGCAAACCGCACACCAGCAACAACAGCTGCAACAGCAACAACAACAACAACAACAACTACAACAGCAACAACTACAACAGCAACAACAACAACAACAGCAACAACAAAAACAACAACAACAACAGCAGCAGAAGCAACACCAAAAACAACAGCAACAGAAACAACAACAGCAGCAGCAACAACAACTTCATACGCAACAACAACTTCATTCGCAACAACAACAGCAACAAATTCAACAACAACACCAACAAATACAACAGCAACTACAACAACAGCATCAGCAGCGACAACACCAGCAACAACAACAAAAACAACAACAGCATCAGCAGCAACAACAGCAACAACAACAGCATCAACAACAACAGCAGCAGCAGCAACAACAACAACAACAACATCACCAACAGCAGCAACATCAGCAGCAGCAACAACAGCATCAGCAGCAGCAGCACCACCAAAATCAAGTGCCACCTAGACTAGAGGTAAGAACCGCTTAAGCTACATGTGTATTAAAATCCAAGCAGGTTAGCAAGGTTTCTCTTACACCAAAAATGACTTTTCGTCAAACAAAATACAAGTTTTTGTAGGAAGCAAACATATGCATGTTTATTTAACCTGTATTTTTTGCTTTGCTGCAGATCCCGCCCGAAAGTATTCAGAAACAGATGGTGGGTCATTTGTCTCCTTATGGTGTTGCTGGAAGAAATGCTACGACGCGCACACCACCTGCGGGTGTGACAAACGCCGCTCAAATCTCGGCATCTCAAGCTGCTCAAGTGAATCCGGTTCCCGCCTCAACTCCACCAGTGTCAAGAACTCCCCAACAACAACAACAACAACAGCCACCACAACAACAAGCACCAGCCTCGTCCAACAAAAAGGGTATTTCTGCTGCGGCGAAAAGCAGTATGCCTGCTGGATTTTCCTTCGACCAAGTGGTAAGTTGGGTCATATTTTGGTTTCTTTTCCGCGGTATTAGAAACGATACGCTGCGAACCTCTTAGAAGGCAGATAGATAATAGATTGATCTTTCGTTTCCTACATCTTTCCCGATACACGATGTTGAAGATTTAGCCCTACTAAGTAAGCAACATTGCATGCCTTTCTCCAGCCTGGAACTTCAGGCGTAGGTGTGGGTCCTGGAGGCGCTGGCAGCGGCGTCATCGTCGAACTGCTGCAGAATCCTCACCTTCTGCAAAAGGACTACCTGGCTGTGGCAGCACAGCTGGCCGCAGCACAGGCCGCGCGTCAGAACAGCCAGAGCGTGGCGGCCGGTAACCCCACGCCTCCGCATACGCCGACACCGCCTCAAGAGCTCCTCAACGCCATGCGCAGTCAGGCGGCCAACAGCGCCCCACAGAATATGCTCGTACCGAACCCGCTCGGCCTATCGCCGGAGGTGCTCATGCATCAGCAAATCATGTACGCGGCCGCGACGAACCACTCGGCGTATGCTGCTGAGCTGCGAGCTCTCGGGTTGGGTACACGTTACCCCTATCCGTCGCAAGCAGCTGCCGCCGCCATGGCAGCGGCAGGCTTTCGACCGCCACTCGATCCCAAGGAGAAGGAAAAGGACCACGAAGCGCCGCCTAGCAAGCCGAAGGCAAAAGCCACACAGGCCCACCAGCAGCAACAGGAGCAGCAACACCAGCAGCAGCAGTCTACCAAGACCGCTAGCTCAGCTTCGTCGGCGGAGATGATCAGCCGCTTGGGTGTTCCCGGTGTGCCCGGTGGAGGCTACCACGCTGCCGCGATTCGGCAGCTCGGACAGTCGCTTCCGATAGCTGGTGGATGTTCACCCGACGCGCCAACGAGCCCCTATGGACGAGCACCCTCTGTCCATGTCAAGACGACGGAGAGCGAGCTCAAGCAACCGCCTGCGGCTCATCAGAACCACCAGTATCCTATGGCTGTTGGCTCGCCGAGTCCAGGTTTCATGCCTCACTCCGCCAGTGGCGGTGCGCTCGCCCTCAAGAAGGAGCTAGCCGCTCAAGCGCAGGCGCAACAGCAGCAGCAGCATCAGCAGCAACAGCAACACCAACATCATCAACAACAACAACAGCAGCAGCAACAGCAACATCACCAACAACAACAGCAGCAGCAGCATCATCAACAGCAACAACAACAACAACATCAACACCAACAGCAGCAACAACAACAACAGCAGCAGCAGCGAGAACAACAAGAAGCGCAACTCAAGAAAACCGGCCGTTTCGGCGGGCGCGCTCTCGAAGCGTCCGCGTTACACGGACCGCCGCCGGCACACGCGCTCGCTCAGCAGCCGGCTGTCGTTCGTAGCCAGCCTCCGGCGCCTCAGACACCGCCGCACGGTAGCGTCGTGCCGCCACCAACCGGCGACTCGTTCATGCTGACGCGCTATCCCGTCATGTGGCAAGGCCTACTGGCTCTCAAGAACGACCAGGCCGCCGTGCAGATGCACTTCGTATCCGGCAACTCGCGGATCGCGCTCAGTTCGCTGCCGACGCTCGGCGCCGATGGCGGGCCCGCACCGGTGCGCATCGCTCAACGAATGCGGCTCGAGCCCGCACAGCTTGACGGCGTCGCCCGAAAGATGCAGCATCAGGACGAGCACTGCGTTCTGCTGGCTCTGCCGTGCGGCCGCGATCACATCGACGTCATGCAACAGTCGCACAACCTGCGCAACGGCTTCATCAACTATCTGTCGTCGAAACAGGCGGCCGGCATTGTCAACGCTGGGTCACAGCCCGGCACCGGTCAGGTAAGTCGACTTCTACGAGCAAATTGATTAATCCAGCAACTTATGATCCAACAACTTATGTCTAGTGGCGTATGGTCATCCACCAGCCGTTCGCTGAGCTTCACCCTAGCTAACCCGACTAATGAAACTCATCTCAATGTATTGCTTCTGCCGTTCCGTCTGTCCTTACAGCCCGCCTACGTGATACACATCTTCCCAACGTGCAGCTTTTCGCATGAGAACCTGGCCCGTATTGCTCCCGACCTTCTGCACAGCGTTACCGACATCGCCCATCTGATGGTCGTAGTCGCCACGGTTTGAGATCGAGATGATGATGATGATGACCACCAACCCACCAATCATTCATGCCCATGGCAGTAGCAGCAACGCCGACAGCAAAAGGGCTGCTCGGCTGCAATGTACCCCTGTTTATGGCCTTCAACCAACTGACCAATGACGACGCTGACCTTCCTACTTCAGAAGAGTAGGTCTAGAAGACCACTATCGCGCACTATCTGAAGTTCTTAGAGACCTTGTCATCTGAAAGGTGATAGAGACAAACATAGCTGATAGACGCAGGTGCACAGTTAGATACATACACACACATACACAGAATACGAAGGAAAAACACGTTCAAGGGGACGTATCTGTCCTCTGTCCACACAGGGACACACACGCTCCAGGTCCTTTTAGCTTGACGAGCTCATTGCGTGAACGAAGACGAAGATCGATAATGTAAACAACCCAATCGATGGTGATTTCTAATGGTGATCTTTCATATCTATTTGTCCTTCATGTATCATAATCATAATCATTGTATCATCGTACCCATACATCATTTGTCTGTTGCTCCACTTGAATGCCCGACATAGTAATACAACAAAACCATATATATATATATATATATAGTGTCACGATAATAGTATTGATGATAATGATGCTCTAATTATGCTAGCTATAGTAATTATAATGGTGATTATGGTAATAATACGAATCATATGAATAACAACAATATTGATACTGATGACGATAATAATAATAATTATTATTACATGAATAATGCGAATAAGAATAATTATATTATATTATTATTAATGTGAATAATAATTATAACAGTAAGCGAGAGAGAGAGGAACGTGAGGATGACGAAGACGAAGATCGTGGTGATGATGTTGATAATAATAATGACGATGTTGACGATAAAGAAGCGACGAAAGAAGGGAACTGAAATGGGAAGGAGGTGTGTACGAGGGAGGTGAAAGCATGAGGAGACGAACGTACCGTTAATAATGCTACTAAGGTGCTCCAGAGGCTAGCAGGGTTTCATCGTATCACGTTCGAACGAAGAGAGCAACAGGCAAGCAGGCAGAAAGCAATGAATGAACCAATATATACGACGCTCACTATACTAACCGTAACCCCGACGACACCCCAGCCTGCTCGTTGGAGTCCCCCCCCCCCTGTGTATCTTGTACAATAGTAGTTAGATGTTAGTTAGTTAACGCTTGCAGATATATATATATATATATATATATATATATATATATACATACGTAGGTAGGTATGTGTCGTATGCGAAACTAGTAAAGCAGCAATGTGCTTTTGTTTTTTGTTGAAGTTAAAGTTCTATCATCCATCAAGTAGTAGTATAGCCATCCTTCGAAGATGAAGAAGAGGAAGAAGGCGTGCATGTAGCGCGCCACACATTAAGTGTAGTAATAGTAGACAGGCAGACAGGAAGGATGGCTGGCTGGCTGACAAGTAAGCGACCGAACGAGCGAAACAGCGCAAATATGTAGACAGACAGACAAGACAGAACAGAAGAGAACAGAAAGCACGATAAGACGAATAAGAAAGACGTACCCAACCAACCAGCAATGCTCGACCAACAGCCAGCGGCAGGCAGACGACAAGCAGCGAATCAATATAGTCAATCGGCCAGTCAATAGTGATTAAACCGCGGCGAACCTAGGCAGACAGCATTATACACACAACAACAACAACAGCAACAGCAGTAGCATTATAAACGGCAACAACCACAACGGCCTCATTAACGACGACAACAACAACAACAACAACGACAACGGCATTAGTAACACCCACGTCCAAGTACAACAACAACGACAACAACAATGCCGCCAACAACATCACCAACAATCACCACCACCACCACAACAACAACAACAACAACAACAACGGCAAAAAGACAGAGCACGCTCAAGTGTGCTGTAGGCGGCCCGAACCATTTCACGTTGCGGCGTTCAGAAGCTGGGGGTGGGAAAATGCTATTCTATTGTGTATGTGGCCTGTATACGGTCTGGTATCATCGTTATCATCGTTGGACATACATCGACAGACACGGAGTAGGTAGGAGAACAGCAAAAGAGAGGCAAAGAGACTGTCCTGTTCCTCACGACACGGGTGCGTGTCGTGCGGTGGGACAACTGTCGACTTGTCGTGTGCGTGTTGAATTTGTCTCAACTTCTCTCGCGCCACTTCTCCTATCACACACAGCTAGCATTCATCTTTTGCCGCCCTTTTTGCCGCTATTTTCGGCAGCAGCATTGACATTGTTCTGGTGACATTGTTGCTCATATAGATGATAGTGCGTGAGATGAAGCGCAACATGGAATTTGCCGCCGCCGCCATCACTAGCACTTTTGGCTTCTACGGCTTGTACCACTGCAGGTCACGCCGCTGTTGTTGTTATTGCTATTGCTGCTGTGGTGGTTGTTGTTGATGTTGTTGTGGTTGTTGTAATTAACGACAACGACAGCATAACGACAGCGGTTGTTGTTGTTGTTGTTGTGCCGCGATCTCCCATCACCACCTAATCGGGGAACTGCGGTGCATAGCTAGAGTACAAATCGCAAAGACAAAGCAACGACAGATTGACACGATCTTAGTCACTCGCAATGACAACGTCTGTCAGCAGTAATCGTTAGCCAAAATGAGGCCCAGATTAAACAACGAATTTTATACTTATATTTCTCATAATTGGTCACCTAGCTCTACCAATAGACAGAACAGACATGTTTCTGGCGCATGTTTTAGCACAAATAGCAAGAACGGCAACAGCAGCAACAGACTACGACACAAGTCACGAAAACTTTCTTGATGGTCATTCTGGTTTAGAGATGCAAATGAGAGTCAGGGTGGTTATGTATCCATAATAATGCCTTTTTACTTTACTGAACGTATTATTGCGATTACGAGTAACCGTTGCTAATCTCACAGACGTGAACAGTCACAATATATGTATGTATATATATATATATATATATATATATAGCAAGAGTACACAGACAGAAAAGAATCTGAAACTGAAAAGAAAAACAGAGGAAGGGAGGGATAGAAAGAAAGAGGAAGAGAGCGCGCGAGATCTTCGGCAGATTCAGCCAGCTCCTGGTTATACATTGGCGGTAATGTCAGGGGCACGTCAAAGGGAAAGCGAGCTGCTGCAAGCTTGATTATTATTATTATTATTGGGGTTGTTTGTCTGCTCGCGAGACATAGTTTGTTATTGACGTGGTATTGATTCCGTCATTTACATGTTTGTTGGTTTGTACCTGCCTGTTTGTGCTTCGTTTTTCATCGTCGTCGTTGTCGCCGCCGCCGTTTGATCGCCTCGATCTCGAACAGGTCGTGCACGGCGACGTTCAATTGCCGGTCGGCAGCCGGCAGCTTTACCGTCGGCAGTTTTACGTTACAGTAACGTCATGTATCTTATGTACATACACCTACGTGCATACATACATACATTCAAACATTCATATATATATTCATACGTACGAACGTTTTCAACTCATTTTGACGACGATACACACCCTGTACCAGACGATTTATTGCTCTTCCACTACTGCTGCTGCTGCTACTACTACGGTACTCCGAGTACTTACTGCTACTACTACTTTCTGATTCTTCTGGTAGGAATAAGGGACAAAACACAAGAACATATTCCTGTTACTGTTGCAGCCATAGCCAGACGCACGGACAGACGTACACATACGAATCAACAAAGACATACGGATACACACGCGTGCATATGTATACAAAACGCGGGACGCGTATAAACACGCCTATATATATATATATATATATATATATATATATATATATAATGTATACAGATTCAGGGACGTTACGTGAAACAAACAATTGCAATATGGTTTTATACCTGACCTCTAAATGATCTAACATCTTGGTATATATGTGTGTGTGATTACTGTGGAACGGATGAGAGGGAGCAGCGGGTGCGATTAACAACCGCATGGCGGCATTTGCTGCTGCTGCTGCTGCCGCTGCTGCTTTTATTTTTGTTAATATTCCTATTATTCATTTTGTTGATCTTAAGCTATTGATGTGTATACAGTTTATTAGCATAGTGTTAGCATATTAGCATACGTTTTTGTTTTATTCATATTAACTCGCACTACCATCGTGGTCATCGTTGTTATGACCAAAATAGCCAATTGTGCTTTTGATGCTGGCTTATATTGTAGCTTACAAATTTCCGCCTGTTATCGGAACTGTTGTGAGGCTCGTTTTAATGCGGCGCACTTTTGTAGAGTCGTCTCTAGGGGCGGCCTGGATAGCCTGGAGCCGCCAGGAAAAGGTCATCCCATGCATCTTTTTTTCGTCCATGACTTTACGTTTTACTCGTGACGTGTGTGGCCTTCTTCGTTGGTCTCGTAATTAGCGCAGCTGTAATTAGCGAGATTAGGTCGCGGCTGGCTGCAGGCCAGCGAGTCTAGATTCCCTCTCCTACGCAACTATTGACGAAGATCTCCTATGCCATTATTTACGATTCGTGTTCATCGTAACCAGAGGATAATAGCATATTGGTGGCAAACCTTTTCCCCTTGCTTAAGCCTACGCTCTCAAATGTTCCACGTGTCGTCGTTGTCGTCGTTGCCTGTACGATGTACGGTCCCACTGTTTCGTTTAGGAACGTTGCGTTTTTTATTTCAAAAGTGTGTGCCGAAGCCAACAATTGAGTTGGCGCAATGACGTCGACGACGACGACGGGATGGCGATGGACAACATGACATTCGTTTTCTTAGTATTTTTCTTAGTCCTTTCGTTATTACTTGAATCATATTTGAGCTATCTGCTAAGATGATGGTGAGTGCAGTTGTAATATGGGACGAGTTAAAATTGTAACAACCGAACAGAACGCACGGGCGCGAGCGCGCGAGAGAGAGACAAAGCATTCAAGTGATTATTCGCAATTTGCCTTTTTCCCACACGGTCTTTTCCCTCGTCGACTTCGCCGTTTCGTCAGAAAGAGGTCCGGCTTCAGTGAACGCCGCCGCCGTAGTTTTTTTGTAGTACGGTCGTTATTGACATAAATAATGTTATATATAACAACAAAAGCAAAATCTGCAGCAGCTACTCGACAGTAACAGCAAAACACGACCACACAAAGATGTGATGTTTATGAAACCACACAAAAATGACACGTCTATAACAACAATGGCACAGGTAACATATTTAGAGTTCACATATATATATATATATATATATATATATATACACTACACATACACACAGAAAAATCGTATTTAGCGTTGAAAAGACTTGAGAGCCGCCGCTTGAGCAGATTCAGAATCGACAGCACGTAGAAATCAAGCTCTGGTCGAGATAGCGATGTAAAGAGGGATAAATATATATATATATATATATATATATATATATATATAAACTACGGCTAGCGAGGAAGCAAGCAGACGACTGTTGTTACAAACAGTCAAGACTATTATTACTACCTTACTGCTAATAATATGGATTACTTTTAATTTTATTATAGTATTATTATACGATGAGCGATAACGATTACATTATGAAGATTATATGAATGATAATGCATAATGCTGATGATGACGACGGTTATAATACCAGTAATAACAATACTAAGATGAATACGAATAACAGTAATAAGAATAATATTAATGATAATAATAATCATGACGATGATAGTAAGGAATATGTACTTTTATGTAACATATGAGCCACGCTGTAAATAGTGAAGTGATGAATCTTACTTAGTCGTAGTAGGAGGAGCAAACACACGAGAATGAAGGAGTTGAACAACTGAATGGAAGACGTTTGAAAGCGAGCGAGAGAAAGATGCCTCAAAAGAGCGCTAAGTTATCCCCCTTCGGGACAAACCACACACATATATATATATAGAGAGAGAGAAAGAGAAACACAGACACACGGCCACGCATACACACACAATGAACTACATACGTGAATAAAAAAGGCAAATTCTGCATTAATTCTGCTTTGTTTTCTGTTTAGTTATAATTCCGTCGCCGCCACCACCACCGCTGGTCACCGTCATTTGTTGCTTAGCTTATTTTGATGATATGTTTGAACGCTTTTGTTTCTCCTATATATATATATATATATATATATTTGCATGCATAATTATTTTAAGTATTGAGGAAGACAATTCAACGGTAAAAGACGCGCGCCATTTATGATATGTTCGCTGTTTGATGGCAACGCGTGTTTACTAGTCTACCGTGATATACGTTTTGTTTTTCTGTTGTTGTTATACGCATCTATATACATCAATATACGCATCTATATGACACATATGTGGTCTATCTTTTTTTAAGGCATAATTTCCTCAAATTACTACGCGATAAATTGTCGATATATGCATAGATTGATGACAGATCCATAGATAAATCAGCACACACACAAAGCACACAGTACGAGAATCTCTCTGCTCGACATGACGACAAGTCGTCGCTGCTGTACGTGGCGTTCTGTCCGCAAGCGAACGACGTGCTCTAACGTGAGTGATGGCGGTTTCGCACAAATACAGACCGCCGAGTTGGCGATTAATTAATTGGAAGGCTCATCCCGCTTGCGTTGGGGGGCGCATCTTGTTCCGCGCCCTCCGGGTCTTTCGCAACAACGGGAGTAGAGGGAAGTGGGGTTACGAAAGGGGGTTATTCAGTCGACGCTGGTTGGTTGGACGTTTGACGTTGACAGTGTTCGATCCGTTCTAGTTTGTGCTGTTCCATTTGTACTGTCCCTCCACTTCAGTCGAGTCGAAATGTTGACGATTGATGAGTGACGGCCTCATGCTGATCCACGGAAACACACGTACTTGCACATGAACTGAGGACGAAGAGCGAGAGGCGTATGATCAAAATTACAGACCGACGCTTGTCTTTGTCAAACAAAAGAATTGAAGAATATTACCTGCAACAGACGCCGATACGCAAAACGAATACGACGAACTGCCCAATATCATCCCGGCGTGATCCGAGCGATCATGAAAAGCATGAAAACGCAAAGAATGGCACGCATACTAGCTCTATCTAGCTACGCGCATCTTCATCCAACACCAAGTCCAGGTCGTCAACGCTTTGCTCACCATTCCGCCGCCGCCGCTAACATCGACAACATGCTGTGGTGCCTGTGGTGGGCACGATCTCTACCCTGCGTCACGAGATGAACGTGACGCAGTTCACTGTGCTAAATGCTGCCGTCCGGCCTATCTTGATTTAGTGGCTGTGTTAAGTGGTTCAAATGTTTCCTTCCGGAAGTAACCATACGCAGAGGCAGGCCATCTGGTTGTTTCTTGGACGGGGTGGTTCCGCGATCTTCCCAACATCTAGTGGATTAGTTGGAGTGATATATATATATATATATATATATATATATCATATGGGTGTGTATATATATAATATACATGCACACATATGGTTGGTTCTGTAGCTTGGCAAGTTATGCCTCCTACTTTTGGCTTGAGGAAATTCAACTGATTATGATTGACTGACGGAGAATATTGTTCACCAGTATATACCGTATTTACTCGTAATGAATTTCATCGTTGGCGACGTGTCACAACACACTGTATGACGCTCCGGGTCCTCCGTGACCGCCTATTTCGGATACCTAAACAGAGATTTGCTCAAGTGTTGCGGCGGATACCGAGCGAACGTGCAATTATAGTGTTACGAGAGATTTGTCTCTTGGGGGCGGTTTGCCCCCCATGTGTATATAAATGTGTGTGTGTACACACATGTATTACATATGCATACACATTCAAAGACACATAGTCATATGAATTATCTCCATAAAAAGTACGGCCCCGCGCTAAAGGGTCAACAAAAAGTGCACACGATTGCTCGATTCCTAATGCTGACTGAAGTTTCGCACAGAGATATGTATGAATACCCCCCATATATATATATATATATATATATATATCCTGATGGCCTGACCCTGACTCCCTTTGAGCAGGGCCAAATGCTGGTGTGGGATGCAACCGTAACCGACTCTTTAGCCCCTTCAATGGTCGGTGCGGGCGCAGTTCGCCCTGGACACGCGGTAGCCCTAGCGGAAGCAGCCAAGTGCAGAAAGTATTCAGGCGTCTCTTACCCACACTTGTTCTCACCCCTTGCGTTTGAGACCTTGGGGGGGGCTGGGCTGCTCACGAAGAAACTGCTTAATGATGTCGGAAAAAGATTTGTACTCGCTACAGGAGACAAGAGGGCGGGCGAATACTTACTGCAACGTCTGTCATTAGATGTTCAAAGAGGGAATGCCGCCTCGATTAGAGGTACCCTGGCTAGGTGGACCAGCCCTAGCCTGGACCTAATGCTTTGACTTATGCCCCAAGCGGGCTGTGCACATGTTCTTACATCACAATTGTATATCTTATACACATATATATATATAGACTTCAATGTGCATACCGTCGTCAGTATTTATATATATATATATATATATATATATATATTAACAGATCTAGCGGCAAAGCAGAGAGAAGAAACATGTTTCTGAATCTCTATGAGGAGCCACTTGATGTGAGTGATGGCCGAAGCCTTCTTCAACCGGAGCGCTCGCGAAACTTCTACCGACTGGAAACCTTAAAGGAGACACATACAGATCACTAGAGTAGAAAGTCCTGATTGGGCGCGAATGCATCTGTTGCACTCAACGATGTATAAGGCCGACATCTTGGGACGTACACGAGTAATCGTTAGCATATATACTATGCTGTGTTGCCAGCGCTGTCGCCGCGGCTTCTGTTCTGTGCTACCGCTCTGAAAGTTGGAAGGGTGACAGCATCCATTCCCTATCGCTAGATCGATCTTGAGTATGTTGCAGTACGCAGTACTGCCGACAGCGCGGACCAGCAGAGAGCATCCAGCGTGTATCTATTTGTACTCTTGCGTGCATACGAGAGTAAATCTAGTGTGTGAGCAGAGAACACGCAGGAAACGTGGATGCATGGATGCGTCCGGCATCAGTCAGTACGGCATGACAAAAAGAACAAGAAGAAGAAGAAGAGGGGCAGGAGGCATTCGGACGATTGTTTACGTTGCAGAAAGCGAAAAAAAGCGAAGAACAGCAATCCTCCTCCATCGACACAGATTAGGTCGTCTGTAGGATGGCCCAGATGTATTCCCCCAAGACGATCACATACAGTCGATCAAGCCAGCGACCAATCGCCAGCATCATCATCATCACCAAAACCATAACCATCATCATCATAACCATAACCATCATCATTATAACCATAATCATCACCTTCACCTTGACCATCCCATGAAGACAAGTTACTGCCAAACAGTCACCAAGGTCAGAAAAAGCTTTAGAAAGCTAAGTAGACTTGCTGAAGAGCGCGCAAAGCGTGTATCATCTAGTCGACCCGACTTTGTACAATAATGGCAGTAACCGTAGTCATAGTAGTACTAGTAGTAGGAGGAGAAGGAGTAGTAATGGTAATAATAATTTTATTTTGATTCACGATTACAAGATACGATTATAATGAGTCATTCCTTCGTGTTAGAATGCGATGCTTGCGATGGTGGCGCTGGCGACTGCGGCAACAACCACCAACCACCATCACCGCTACGTACGCGGAGACATTGATTGCTCTGTCCGTTGGCCGCAATACAATACCAATAGTCGAGTAGAAGTGATCGCATTAGCAGGTAGAGCGTAGAACGAATAGAGGTATCGCGAGGTGATGAGGATGATTGATTCCCTGAATGAATGAATGATGATGATGATGACCACCACCAATCCGTGAACGTAAATAACAAAACGACAGCATTTATGCATACAATGTAGAGCTGCGTGTAGAGTTGCGGCTAGCGCGTCTACTAACAGTTGTTGAGAAGTAGATGATACGCGAGTGCCGACAACAACTTCAGTCTAGCTTGCGAAAGGAAAACGAGGACAAAAAGAGAAAAAGACAAAGTGTAGGAGGAGAAGGCGCGAAGAAAAGAAAAACAGTGAAAACAACAACAACAACAACAACCATGCTATTGATTATGATGCTGACAGTAATATGTATGTACTAGTTAAGAAACACTTCGGCTTACAAGCACCACAACTACAACCCCCCCCCCCCCCCGACAGTCCCGCTAGCTCGCAACGTCTTGCCGCAACGTCGTGCTCTCTATCGACATCGAGGTAGCAGGCAACTACATGGCCGGTGCTAAGCAATGCGAAACTCGCAAACTACAAAAAAAGGCCGACACTATTATTATTATTACTATTATTCGTGGACGGACGATGACGGGAAATGGCCGAACACTTAGATAGAGGGTTGTTTTTGCACGAGTCAAATCGTCTATCGTTGGTAACGCCGCGTAAGTATGCTGCGACGTGTGACGTCGTGCGAACATCGTTAAGTTGCTCGAAAAAAACTAACAAAAAGCGACAACAAAAAAACATGGCGAAGACACGAAAACGAAACAAAACACCAAGTAAGAGACACAGGCACAGTTGTAACGACGACAATTGTAAAGAAGAAGAAGAAGAAGGAGAAGAGAAGGCCGATTGTATTCAGAGAGTTCTAAGTAATAAATAAATCGACCATGGTTTACGTCACTGTATGCTGTGCTGACTGACTATCAGCTGCTTCCGTACGGTAGCGATGGCGATCGGTGTTCAACTGTGTTACGGAGGCCAACGATCGTGTGACTTCACGTACGCCATGTTCTAGTTTACGTATGTATTTCTATTTTTCTACTTAGTTTATATATATATATATATATATATATATATACAGCGTTTGTGTACCAACATCTATCGAGAGCACCTCGTTCTACCCAGAGTATTTATTATTTTATTTTTTTCTTAATATAGGTTAGATTAAGATCAGCTACAAGGTAGAAACAATTTAAAATACCAGTATACTATTTGAGCCTCGACAGATAACGACAGGCAATGCGTCTACATACGAGTAAGCGAACTAGAGAGAGAGGCACAATTCTTCATTCTCAGAGGAAGGGCCTGCTGCTTTCTCGGCGAGTAGTGTGAGCGGACGAGTAATAATACACCGGAGCAGTTAATTCAACTGCTGCTTAGGTAAATAGCCGTTTTTCTACGTAATTAGCCTTTCCAGACATCTGCGGGCGCTAGGCAAGGACGAGTGCGGCCGTTTGGCGGCGGAACTACTGGAAGAACTCCACCATGATATGCAGGTAGGCAAAGGCCGCCTACAGACAGGTACAGCAGAACCAGCGAGGCGAATGAAGCGCACAACGGGTAAGTTGTGTCTGCAATCTGGGGATTCAAGATCGGTGGTCTGTTTACTTCAATACTGCGTCTCCACGCGATCGCAGCGCACTGCTTGGTCGAGCAGGTCGTTTCCTCGCCAATCGGCCGTGTTCATCTGCATTATTGGGCCAACGCCAGAGCAGTAAGTCTACTACTACTACTAGGTCGATTTAAGTACGGGAATAAACGTGGAAATAAATGATGCGACTGATAGTATTGACTTGCTGATATTGATGGACTGCTTTTACCTACACACGTTTGCTTAGGCATGCATGCGTTATGGCACGATGATTAGGAGTTCTGCAATAACTCGCCTAAATTGAACATTGCTGATGACGGCTTAGATTCTACGTAGCTGTTTGGACGCCTGATGTAACACGACATCAACTTCCGTCCTAGTGAAACTATATATTTAAATTGTTTTGTTTGTAAGCATTATATAATTAAATTTGGCCGAACTAAATAAAGCTTGTAGCTTAGCAGGTATAGGGATGTGTAGGGACAGAGATATTAACTTCATAGGAAATGGTGTGCTGATACTTCGGAATACTCTACCCGACTCTAACATCGATGTCGCCGGGCCAATTCTGCTCTGTCAGCTGATTCTGTCGCTTGCGACATCCTACTCAGTTAGAACCAGACACTTTATCTAGCGAATTAAGAATACTAGTTGACAACGAAGTGTGAATTTTAGGTCCTACAAGTGAATAGCTAAAAGCTTAAATTTGCCTGAACGTGTGAGAGCAATAAACGCGTGCGTACTCAGCCGCGAGCGTCAGAATCTAATCACAAAAGTTTCCAGCACAAAAAGAGGCAAATAATCAAATTTAACCGTTTTTAATAGGGACCTGGAACAAAAATGCTTAATGCGCACCTGGAAGAGTGAGAGACTCTTAAACCCACTAAAAACCCAAGGTGATCCCACTGCCTACTGAAACCTAACCCAGCACAAGCTGGCTCTCAGAACAGCGGAATTGTTAACTTCATGTTTCCAACCGAACACCTGAGTGTATGTATGTACTGAAAGAACCATATATATATCAGTGCAATGTTAGTTTGGGCTTTCTATCCGTTGACATATTGGTACCCTACAGACCGCCCTGGAGAAAGCGACAAATTATTGTAAAACTGGTAGACTTCAAACGTAACAAAAGACGAGTGTAGCTCCTAGGGACAACACAGGGACTATGTGGTAATCAAAGGTTCCAACGCGAACAGCATTGTCAGTTATATACGGCAACTTGGCATTTTTATTTATTAGCCTCTAGCTTATCCTTAGACGATCCCTCGAAGATTCAGAAATACGTACTACCATTCAAGACGGCGCATCCAAAAGGGGCTTTTATTCCCTAAGAATAAGAGGTCGGTATCTCTAAAGTGGTTCCATGTTAGCTACCTAAGAGTATAATTTCTTCCTTCTATATAAATGTCTTTCTATCTAATTTCTGTATAAAATAATGCGGGTAAGAAAGACTTCGTAATAAGTGAACAATTTGCGTACTACCTTTGGAAAAAAACACAAATTGCTTGGGGCCCATTACGAATGGGTTAACGTCTTTAATAGTCCAGCCGTTTTGATGCAATTCGCTTTAATTTTAAGTCTGTTTTTCCCGCACCTCTCTATTCTACCAAAGTAAGTTGTCGGAGAAAAAACGTGCTTGAATACGTGATTTCCTGCTAAAACGAACATTTCATGTAAGAAAATGATGATGATCTAAAATCATCCGGTAATAAATCCACTACCCACTTACTTCGGGACACGGTAATCCATGCAAAAGCATTGATGACGCCAGGAAGAATCTAGGTGTGAACGAATTTCGGTTAACCTCCAGTTGACCTCGTGCACCACGAACTTTGTTCTGCGAGTGATATCAGTTTATGCTAAAGAACTGAGTGCTATGCATAAAACTTTTTACTCCTACAACTTGATTTCAGTTAGAAACATGGTGGTTTTATTCAATTTGAATTACTTGGGTTACATGAGGAACATTCCTCGGCACCATCCTATCTAAAATGCTTTTTGAGTATCTTGATATTCGGCAAACGTAAAACTGCATAAATTCTGTTTTAGTTACAGCGCTCTCGAACACATGTAGGGTTCTTGCATCACGACTACTGTGGAGAAGCTCCTTAGAGCGAGTTTTCGTAAAGACATTTTTCAGACGTTTGTTGTGGCTTTGTAATTAAACAGGCCTTCGATAATGAGGATTTTATTGTTTTTACGAGTCTGTCAGAGTTTTGCCCTGCTAATTGTAGCATCTATGCATCTTTCATGTAGTGCCCTCGTTTTAAGACGAAACTACCGTATATGATGCAAGCCTTTTAGAAAAACGATTGAAAAACAAAACAACGTGACGCGATGTTTAACAAGTTTTTGCATACGCTAATAAGGAGAGAAAACTAAATTATATTTATATTATTATATTCATGTTGAATGCGTCCAAATTGGTTATTAGCATCCTATTCCCTTGGAGAGTACTCGAGGTTTACGTTTGAAACTTCTGTGGACCCTCAGCAAGTAGTCAATCAATGTAATTAAATATTCTGATATAGGCTCGTCGTAGAACAAAATATCAGATGGGCAACAGTGCGTACCGCTAAACGCGCACAGGACGGATGCTTCTTTATCTCTCTCTAGTAGGACATGACAGCCCTTCTCAGGTAACACTTGTTACATAAGACGACGAGTGCTTACCGTCCTCCCGCTTTTTATCTTTCTCACATTCAACGACTCCCCATATTCAATTCCGTCAATTCCGGCCTTTGGTCGTTGTCGTTGGAGAACTTTTCTTCGAGATGTTGATCTTCCGATATATACCGTGAGGTATCGTGGAACATGGAACAGCTTGTCAAGGCAGCTAGCCGTTCCATCCTTGCTAGTCGGCTGTGCACTTTCCTGGAACGTGCGGAACTGGGCATGCGAATGTTGCTTATACTACCTACTACGAAGTAGATGTGACTCGTACAGCGTACAGCATGGAAATCTAGAAGCAATCATTTGAATAGCACAGTGTAGCATGGAAATCTAGAAGCAATCATTTTAATAGCACACATCCGCTTTCGAGAGGCAGGCAACATCTCCTACGCGATAATTGACAAGTTTTCCAAGAAGCGAGCGATACAGCTTGGGGCAGAGTCCAAGAGGAGGCTTGGGCAACGCAACTCCAGATTGGCTAGGGATTGTTAGGAAAAAATACTGAAGGCAAAGTGTGGTTTCTGCGCACTTACTTTGTAATACCGAGGGTTACCCTACGAACTCGATGGTCTGCCAGACGAATCTAAAGAGTGGAGTAAACTAAAAAAAGCTGCAACCAAACCAAAACTGCAGCTGCGGTACCACCAACGCGAGAGAGTAGCACTAAACGAGAGGAACTGGACTTTTGTTTTTCTTAAGGAGCGTAAATGCTTTTAAAGAGAGCAACTAGACTGCCGAAGCAGGAGGAACCGAAGAACCACCGTGGATATTCCTGACGACACCAAAAGAACCCTGGAGGCAAACCCCCTTGCTATTTCGGCTCCATCGAGTTAGCCTTAACCCTTGTAGGGCGGCACGTGCTTCATTAGTGTGGCATCCTTGGGCTTACCTGACTAGCGAGCCCAGCACTACGATTGGATAAGCCAAAAACTCGTTGATGGACGGGGGGAGCAAGTAGTCGAGTACGTGAATTTGTCGAACAGAGCCACAGACGGAACTTGACAGTTTTAAATGAGGGACGAGCCCTCGCGGTTACCCGACGCGGCGGTAAGCAATTTATGTTAATGACCTGTTGACCCCGAAGTCCCGGAAAACATGGAGCTCTTGAGCGGCCCCATGCATACCCACACATAAATTGAAGCAAGCAAATGTAACCACGTAAAGACTTGACGTTGTTACAATTGCTTGCTTCAATTTATGTGTGAGTATGTGTGGGGCCGCTCAAGAGCTCCATGTCTTCCGGGGGGAAGATGGCGATGTTTCGAATGCTAAGGGACGAATTACCTCGGCGGGAGATCAGCGGCGGAGGCTTGCTCCCAAACGAGGAGCTGTGATTCGGCTGATAACGAATGCGTGCAATAAAACAGATGCCCGGCCCTTGGAAACGTGAGTTGGAGGACGGCATTCTTAAATACTAGTAGGACACTTAGAGATAGCCAACGTAGGAAATACCTTCGAGGATCCCATCCGCTCGAAGACCAACGGAATAAGTCCAACGAGAGACTTTTGTAGAAGCTAAGCGATACCTCCGGCGGATAAAAATAAGAAGCAACACACAATCATGGAGACCCTACGCGAGGATGACAAGTCCCTTGGAATTCGGGCTACCGAATTGCAGAAAAAAAGCTACAGTCAACTGAGGTCAACACGATAACAGCTTAAGAGGGCCATCGTCTCTATTTTCCCAGGGTGCCTGAAGCTCGCCAAGTAGCCTCACCTTCTCCATCTCCCAAAGTAACATTAACTAGAGAGAAATAAAAACATAGTTGGAGTAAACAAAAAAACAGTAAAGCGCACTGTCCCGACGGCGTCGGAACAGATCAGAAGCTATATACAAAATTGCTGACGCGCTATTATCTCAAGGGAGATCCCCTCAGATGTGAAAATTGACAGGGTAGTGCTCCTACCAAAAACAGGCAAGCCCCTCGTACAGTTACTGGACATCTTTTTTTTTTACTTTATGCGCTGGACGTGATTAGCAAGACGATTGATGCCAAACATATATATCCCTACATGCGCAAGATCGTAGGAGACTACATAAAGGGCCGTTCACTGTAGTGGGAGGCCGGCAACGGAGAGATGACAGCAGGAGTTCGCCAACGATCGGCTCTCGACTCGGATCTTTAGAATGTGGTGTGCAACGTCTGCTACAACTCAGGGACTTCCCACCAGGGCTAACAGTTGCTATTGCTTATCCGACAGTCAATATCACAAGTTAAGACGCCAAGAAACTCGAGAACTCAAGGCTACGGAGGCACTAGGCTTTGTGTCAAAGGAGCAATCCAGCTGATTGTAAATGAGCAAATTCGACAGGCGGTGCTAATTCGAATTGGTAGAACTAAGGCAACCCGCACGCCGCGGCAATAGATTACATATTTGGGGCAATACTGGACCAGAAAATGCCATTTACAGCGGACGAAATCTAGGACTGCAATCTTGTATCTAGGACGTTCTGCAACGACAGTCAGTGACCTGAGTAAGGTCATGTCGAAAGTCGAAGAAGCGGAGAAGAAGAGTTGACGCCTCCTCACGACGACTGCATACTCTGTCTTCCTGTACGTGGGTCACTTGTGTGGAAAAGTCCGACAACTAAGAAGACGTCGCGTCTTTTTAGGTGTCAGACTTGGGCTGCTTAGTAGCGCCCAAAGGCTATTGGTGCTGAGTCAACGAAAACCGTGTACACAGCAAAGGAGCTGGCCCTAGCACTACTGATTCCGTTGAACCCCGTTGAGTACCCGCCAGAGATGGAATGCATTTTGCGCGGAAACAGATGCGGACGAAGGGTTGGAGTGGGCGTCTGAACCAGCAAAGCCCTGGCCAGCAAAAAGGCTGACTGCAGATTGACTGTGGTACAGCGGACCACATAGAGTCATTTCACACAAGTGCTCAGTGGCCCTAGGTGTTTCGAGCAACATCACACGCAGGCGCCTGGCAATTTGATTCCGACAATGCTGGCAACTAAGGAAAATTTGTTTTAGGTAAGCAACTATGTAGTTATGTTATGTAGGTATTCAGCTAATTTGTGGGTTAATAAAGCCAGTAGGAGGGTTCTTAGTGGGTATTACATGTGGCACCAAACTCACCCATGGCAAGTCACTTTTGTCATCAATATCAGCAGCGGCTAAATGCTATATAGTGGACACGTTTTGCAAAGGAGCCTGTTAGTTCGGGACAGGGAATCCGGTCAGGGGTTCACCTGGGACAAAGTAGAGTAAATAGCAGTCTTAGATTACTGCTATTTTTCAGTCAGTAAATTTGAAAGATTTATGAAGGAACGTGCCGAAAGCGTGAACGGTCAGGACAGTTATTACTTAGAATTTCAATGCCACTACCACAGCAGCGGCCTTGAGGGCTACCTCTCCAGAGGAGAGCAGACAACATTTATAATCTTAGCTTTGTTTAGCGAAATACGAGGGCGCAACAGTAGATGGGTAGAAGAAACCGGAGGAGGGAGGGATCGGGCAAGACATGGCACGAGTCAATCTCTAATTGGCTGACTACAAGGCCACTTAAAGCAGATTCCGAAGGCTCATCAATCATAGCAAGCGAAGGAAGAACTAATTATACGGCGGACCACGACATATGGGGCCTGCTGTACCAGATCGCTGAAGAAATTCGTTTATGCGCTAGACTAAGACATACATGGGGTCTGCCGTACCAGAACCTGGCTCAACGGGACGCCCCGAACCTGGCACGGATTATCCCGTGGATCGGGGGAGTGCCGTGAGGAAGTGGAGACTTCTAGCCTCGGTTGGCAAATCATCGGCCGTCTGGGCTCTGAGGACAGTAAAAACTAGGGGGCATTAAGGTTTCACACTTGGACTTGGAGGGACTTAAATGGTTTTGACCGAAGCTCTGAGACTTGCCAGAGAAGGGAAATGAGGTATTGTCGTAGGACTTACCAGCGAGTAAAAGGAGGTCGTGATTTATTTTAGAAAATCTGAATCTGATCGTAGCTAGGAGCGCCATCATTGTAATTTTGCAGAACCAAAGGGAGCAGGGCCAACCGAGTCTAATACCGGACCTTATGATCCGGATCGACGTTTGCGGCAAACTGGCCTGTTGTACGGCACATGCTCGAGGACTGGTCGAAACAAGGCGTCGGAGAAGAGGGTGATGGGTAGAGACAATCAGATAGGCAGTCACTTTAGGAGGCGCGGAGTCTCGACGCATTTCCACAACAAGAGTCGCGAGTTTTTTTTTGTCATATCTAGGCACATCACGGTGTGGTGCATGAACTAAGGGAGCAAGTAACCCCAGAAACTCGCTCCTATTATTTTAAAAAAATGTCAAGCCCTGGGGTAGAGGAGAATATGGATTTAGTAGATAGGAAAGTCCCACACTAATCACTGGAAACCAGCGGTGTACGATAAATTTCCGAAACCCCTGCAACATTTGGACTAGAGGACCTATCTGTGTTTACGCTCCATAAACCTACTAGCTAACAGTCTTATCAGAATTAAGAAATTTATTTATCTTAAGGTGAAGGTAATATCACCTTAAACGTACCATATACTCGTTATGACCCTTACCAGTACATTGCCTACTAAGTGTCTTACCTGTTACCTGTAATGATACTGAAAAAATGTCGCGTCCTGGAATCTGTATCCAATGCTGATTGGAGTAGCTCAATGTGCTTAACTAGAGATAGGCTGAAATAGAAATGCATGCCCAAGTAGTCTCAGTCCATGATATAATTAAAAAAAGGCTCTGCACTCTGCTGAGACCCCTCAGCATAAGCCCTTGAGTGACTCCCGTCAGCATATGCCCCCGTGTGACTCCTGACCACTGTCGTTTCTTGAGGGGTCCTAAGCATAAGCGAATTGGTTCTTCTAAGTGTTGGCTCGTAAAGCTCCACTATGTGCGATTATTTTGCGTTTACTTTTAGCCAGGTAATGCCGTGTCCGTTGATCAATCAAGCCTGAGAGTATCGGACGAATCTGTCTGTCGACCACCGTTGCTAAGCTAAAATAGAAAATTATCTAGGAAAATTAACCGACATGCCGTAATAGCAATTCCAAAACGTCCATGCCAACGTCATGCAATGAGCCACACAAATTCGATGCGGTTACCGCTTTAGAAACGAACCTGCACTACGAAGGAACTTGTGGCGAAATACTTCTTATTTAGTTGTGGAATTAACTTTGCCAAAGTTGCTTTTAAGCGACCAACGGTTGTCTTATAGATAAATGGTGTAGGAAGGGGTCAGTACCTATATCAGCAGTTTGCGGCCCCATGCATCTATTCGGTACCATTGTTTAGCATGAACGCCAAATGTCGGCCCCTCCGCTAAGTGCCACATACCGTCACGCTTGGCCCACTAATTATCTGTTGCCTCTCGATCTGTTTCGCTTCGATCTTGTTCGAAATATAAGGATCACACTCATTGGTCGATTAGGGCTGACTATATAAATTTACTCGAAATTAGCAAAACAACAGTCACCAAATGGGGTGTGTATGTATTATCATTATGTTCATCGTCACCTTTTGTCGCTCTCGTCATTGTCATGAACCCGCCAGCACTCACAGTAACCCTCTCATCCATTCCATCTCCAGCCATCATACATACATTATTAGCCGTTGTCATTCTCGGCAAACTATGTTTATATATATATATATATATATATATATATATATATATCTGTTATTTCGGCGTCCTAGCGTCGTAGCACTGTATCGTCGTCATTTTTTCTTACCCGCTATCTGCTGGCGTTCGACTATGGCTGTCGCCGCACACCGTTGTTTGACCCAGCAACAAAGAAACATGTCTCAGTTGCCCGCTGGAAGCGCTAAATGTTGTCACTTGGTGAGACGTGAGTCTGTATGTAAGTAGATGTGGGCCGTAGGTAGGCGAACATGTCTCTTTGTTGGTAGGTTGTTGCGAGTGGGTCTGTCTGTGTGTGTATGTATGTGTTAATGAGTTAGTTACATCTCTTACGTGCGAAATCACACGGGCGTGCCGCCAACCGCGTGTTCGTCGTGTTCTTGGGCGTTCAC
Organism: Dermanyssus gallinae; assembly: GCA_003439945.1. Lineage (NCBI taxonomy): Eukaryota > Metazoa > Arthropoda > Arachnida > Mesostigmata > Dermanyssidae > Dermanyssus > Dermanyssus gallinae. Next base: position 14,313 of record QVRM01001748.1, on the reverse strand, counting down.
CGGCCACCGTGGGCCAAAACAAAATGAAGAAAAAGAAGAAGAACTTTATACATGGAAGAAGAGAGTGAGGTGGTCGATGTAAGGGGAATATGGGTGGGGTAGTCGCTCGCTTGCACTACTCTAGTGTGGCGTTGCGCTAGTCAGCGCGAACCGTCTAGGCGTGTTTCTAGCCCCCTATGCCTGGAACGTTCCGCCCGTCTGGCGCGTTGTACGGCGACGCACGGCCTTGTTATTGACGCGTCGCATGGCGCGCTTAGCTGCAAAAAAAGCATATGGTATCAAAATTCGAACATTTATATAGCGTCGTTCGTCAGACATGGACAAGCGCTGACCGGTCATGATGGACGGGGTGTGAGGGTAGGCTTTCTCCCTTCAGCCCCTCCAACCTAGCACAAAACTACGAGACGACGACATTCGGCCGCCAACAAGCAGACAACGCATCGTGCCTTCATCTAGCGAGCCTTGGGAGTGTTGCCTGTTGTACATGCGCTACACTGCCACTACGTACACAGCACAGCAACGGCCGTGTCCGTCTGCCTGACCGCTGGTACCGGCGGGGTCGTTTGACGATTCGATCTTTCACCGGCAGGAAAAACGCAGAAGAACGGCTTGGTGCCACGATACATATGTTGTGTCGTGCCACCGAAGAACTCTCGTTCCGCCTCGTTATAGAAGGAGTAGAAAAAGAAGTCGAAGAAGAGGAAGAGGAAGACGAGGATAGAGCAAACAGCAAGAAGAGTAATAATGCTGGTATTGCAATTGCTTCTGCTGCTGCTGCTGCTCGTATTGCACACTCGATCGTCAGCTGAATGCTTCCGACTCAATCTTATCGCAGTATTTATGTCACGCTCGCATTTGCCTTTTTCTCTCTCGCGTTCGTCGTTTCTCCTTTCCTTCTCTTTCTCTGTCATTCACACACACACACACGAGCTTTCTTTTTACCGTCGTCGTTTTTGTCCTTCTCTCACATACAGAATATTTCACATGCACGCACTTACACTCTCACATACACACGCGCAGACACACAATCGAAGATATATATATATATATATATATATATAATTCGGTATTTTTATCCTCTGGCGCCCTCCTTATATTTGCGTCACGTTTTCCTTATGTATAGGTCTTTTAGCTTCACGAGATATGTTCTGTTGTTGTTGTTGTTGCTCTCGTTCTCGAGGGGAGTAATAAGCAAATATGCGCTTTCAGAGAATTCCGCAACCTCCCGTCACCCGTCCAAGCATACCACAACGTGCACGCACATATTTGCTCTAGAGCGGCTATTAACTAGGCTATCTACTATCTAACCCAAACTGGTTCCTAGGAAGCCACTCCATCCAACCACTATGAACAAGTTGACCATATTTATATATATATATGTGTGTGTGTGTGTGATTCCTCTTGGAGGAGTGCTTGCTCTGTCGCCTGCCACAATCACCACGACTTTCACATAACTACTACTATAACTACTGTTCCTATTACTAACTAGTGATTCTTCTGGTGGCACTCTAATAACCACCACAACACAACGACGGCAGCGGCGGCGGTGGTGGCGGCGATGAAGATGACGATTTAAAGACGGTTTAAGATTGCTGCTAGTACATATGATGTGTATTCATGGTTCACCTATTCCTCCCTCGACGTGTCGAGAGACACAACGTGAAAGAGAGGTAGATTACGACGCCGAGCTCTGGTCTCACGTTGGCGCTCAGACGACGATTCTCAAGCCGCCAAAACCGCCAGCAAACAACGATTTTCCTATTTCTAGTCTTATTGTTGCTCCTCCTACTAACTGCTAACCAGGAGTTACAGTAGTTAGTTAGTTAGAAAAGTTGGCTTGACAGCAAAGAAAAAGCATGCTGTGATATGTATGTCGTGTCTTTGTCGCGTTTTCCTTTCAACTTCGCTGGTTAGCAGCTAACTAGCGTTCGTCAATTCGTTAGTGGTCTGAGCTTTCGTCATTTTCTTCTTCTTCTTCTTCTGTTTCCACCTCATCGAGACTTCGAGGTAGTTGTTTCTTGACTCTCTTCGTCCTCGTCGACACGCCGTTGTCGTTTCTTTATCAGCTTCGTTTCTTCATCAGCCTCGCCGTTCCTCCTCCACCACTGGCGGCGGCGGCGCCATCTTCATCTTCATCGGCCGCCATAACAAACTTGTCGCCAGGGCTTGCCGCTTCCGACGTTAAGGCTTCCATGTTGCTTGGACGTGCCCGATCGCTCGGCGGGTAGATCGTCATCGTCAAATGTTGATGGTGCGTCATGGAGCCATGGCCGAAACAGAACTCCCGCCGGAAGCCCAGAAGCTCGCAGTTTTACTTCGATATGGCGCACGGATACAACAGACCTCTGTTGTCGACCGCAACGGTGGGCACGCTGGTCGCGGCCGCACCCGTTGACATGCCGCCTGTCGACGAGGCATTCATGTTGATCGACGAACGGTTATGGCGCATGTGTGACTTAACGAGGTGGCCGGCGGCTAGCGCCGAAAGCAGTGAGAGCTCACCTGCCATCACGGTGCCACAGACCACCTACACGGTAGAGACGAGACACACACACAGAGAGAAACTTTAATTAGACAAAAAGAGAGTTCCCGCGCAGGAGAGAGCATCGACAACAACACAAAGCAGCCAGATAGATCACTGATTACTGGCCCATTCAATGGATGCAGATACAATATAGACGGAAAATGATGCTGCCTAGTTATGCTCGCAGCAACGGCCGTAAGCGTACAGTAGACCACACTCGCTAACCAATAGGCTCGGGCCGGTAATGCTGTCAGCGTACAATGCGTTTAAGAAACGTATTCATGGGATTGTTTTCATATTAATCGAGAAGTACAGAGCGCATCAAAGGCTTTATCGGTATCAAGCGTTAATGGCTAAATGTAGAGACGAGCGGCGAGTGACTGACTTGAAGCGTATGTAAAGAACAGTCTCTGCGTCGTATAATATAAATTACCCAGTCGTATATATATATACATATGTACGATCCAACTGTTCACGTACCCGGGCCAGTGTACGCGCATTCTCTCCGGGTTTATCCAGTGACGAACCCCGAACCCCGAGCAGGTCCAGAAGCGAGCTCTGCGCAGGCAATATCGTGCCTCCGCCCACCGTGCCGATCTCAATCGACGGCATCGTGCACGATATGTACAAGTCGTCATGACTGTCACCACAACATTCAATGACCGTGATACAATTTGAGCTTCCCACGTTCTGGGCAGGATCCTGTCCTGTAGCGATGTACATCGCCGTCACAATATTGGCCGCCTGCGCAATAAAACGTTGATAAAAAGAGAAAAAAAAGAAAATGGTTAAGCAAGCAAGCAGGCTAGCTAGCTGGCTGACTGACTGACTAACTAACAAGCCAGCACTTTTGACGTATAAGGTTTATATTTATGCTAGCACCTTAGACATAAAAAATAATTTAGGCCGCCGCCACAACATTTGTATGTGGCATCCCGCTACTTCTGGGATGATTTGTGTCGCCTTTCTCGTACGAGACAGACGGCGTTTGGCTTGTGTCCGTAGCAGTACTGTAGCAGTAGCATTAGAGTTCGTATAACACTATTTAGGCGGTGTCATAAAGACTAAAGACCTCGATATATAGTCGCATAGATCAACAAGCACCACTAGGATCATCAGCGACAAACATTGTAGAGGCGCGGCTGTTATACATATATATATATATATATATATATATCAGATTGATACGACTGGCTAAAGACCGGAGACGAAGGCTGGTGCATTCTTACTTGTGCGTTGAATCCACCGATTGATCCCGCAACCGCGGAGCCGATGAGGTTTTTGCTGGTGTTCACTTCGACCACGGCCGCCGCACTCGTTTTCAACACTTCCCGAACCAGACGTGCAGGGATGACGGCCTCGCAGACGACGCCTTTGCCGCGACCCTCAATCCAGTTGACGGCTGCCGGCTTTTTGTCCGTACAGTAGTTCCCGGACACGGATATGATCTCGATGCGGGGAAAGATCTCCTGGAGACGGCTGAGCGCAACTTCGCTGCCCTTCGACAGCATGTTCATGCCCATGGCGTCGCCCGTCGTCGACACGAACCGAATGTACAGGTACTTGCCGGCGATGCGGCAGTGCACCCGCTGTAGTCTGGCAAAACGAGACGTCGCGTCGAAGGCCTTCTTAATGTCAGCAAAGTTTTCCGGCTCCTTCAGCCACTTGGTGATGAGGGACGCTTCAGTGGCGCTTGGCAGCTTGACGACCGGGCCTCGAGTCATGCCCTCGTCGAATATCTCCGAGTTCGCGCCGCCAGCCTTGGCTATGGCGCGACATCCGCGGTTCGTCGACGCAATCAGGCAGCCCTCGGTTGTCGCCATGGGCACGTAGAATTTGCGGCCGTCAAGCACCAGAGGTCCCGCCACTCCAACGGGAACAGGTACATAACCTGGTAGACGAAGAACGACGAGAGCATGTGGATGAATAAGACAGGGGGGGGGGTTAACGTATAATACTGCTGGCTCGTTTTAAATACTCTACCAATGATCTTCTGATCTAGAAAAAAAACTTCACACTATGATTTACACTTAATCGGTGCTCTCCTGTGTACTCCACCCGGCGTTATCTACACAAGCTAAGCCCTTAAAGAGCAATAAGTCTGTAGCTGCGCATTCACGATGGATGTACAATCTTCAGCATTATCATTATTATCATCACAGTCTAGCAAGCTATACGTATGCATCGACTGATGACGCTAAAGGCGTCAGATGACATCAACGCATCCGCTGAGAGGCATGTGCCAACAAATTCAGCGTAAGTGCCAAACAGCCGTAACGGAAAGCTAAGCATCCATGTGACTCCTATCCTGATCCTGGATTCTACAAGGGCGTAAAAACGATTAGGGCTACGACTGTTGTAACACTGTAATGTCGCGCACTCTAGTGCGTATATTACGTCCGCGCACTCTAGTGCGTATATTACTCCGTATATTACGTCGTTTTGACGTGCTATTCATGCAGCGCTTGCGTTGTTAGGAAAAATGATGTTGCACTCAGAGCACTCATGAATGAATACACACAGTTGGCGGTGGCGGTATAGTAGATAGTCTAGACATGAAAGCAGAACAGACACAAATCAGCTGTAGCGGGACAGTCGGAGCTACGTAGCGAACGTAGTCCGAAAAGTAAACGCCAATGCCGAAACGGTTCGAGGACAGCAGATCGTTCAGTGCTACTATGCTCGGACAATTATTGTTACTTCGCTGTGTCAGCGCCATTGTAGCGTAAATATCTGGAAACTACACACAATCCTTCTGAACTGGTACATCGTCTTGTTACTGCTCCTAAAAGGCAATGTTTTCGGGCTGACCCTCAGCCAAGATTTAACGTCCACGGAACTGTTTTTCGCATTGCTTCATAGACGGACCCCCCATAAATACAAATTTGCAACGGTGGGGCTCGAACCCGCGCACCTAGGGATCTCCTCCGGTCGCGAGGCGCAGTCGAATGCACCACGCCACCACTACTACTAGTAAAGTAAAGTTTTCGGGCTGACCCTCAGCCAAGATTTAACGTCCACGGAACTATTCTTCACATTGCTTCATAGACGAAACCCCATAAATACACATGTGCAACGGTGGGGCTCGAACCCGCGCACCTATCCAGTGTCTCCTCCGGTTGCGAGGCGCAGGCTTAAGCCACCACGCCACCGGAGGAGACACTATTATTACTACTACTATTACTCCTCTAACAGTTATTGATGGAGTGGGCATCTTCTTGTCAGCTGTCGAAACGGTATGTTAGCGCGAACGTACCAATAACGTTTTCGCAGCATGCGCCCATAACCAGTGAATAGTCGTAGTGCAGGTATGGTAGCTTCTGCAGGACGGGACCGGAGGCGGCGTCGGTCGCCACGATGTGTCGGCGGATCGCCACGCCGCGCATCGGATTGTCCAGCACCGACTCGAGCTTGTAGGCGGGAATATGGCCGCCCGAGAGCAGCATCAGCACCTCTTTGTCGGTCAGCTGTTGCGGCCCGCCCTCCTTCGACAGCAGCTCGAGACACTCGGATAGCTCTCGGCACGGCCGATCATTGTCGTCATTGTCGCCATTGGCCATGTGCGAGTTTGCAGACGTCGCCGAACAATCGCTGCCGCCGTCGCCACAACATAGAGCAAAAACGCACGCATATGAAGGTGAATTGTTAGTTGCCGCATCTTATATATATATATAAATATATATATATATGTATATATATATATTTATATACATACATATGTATATATATATATATATATATATACATATGTATATATATATATATATATATATATATATATATATATATATATATATATACATATGTATATATATGTATATATATATATATAAATGTATCAACATTTATTTCAGTGTAGCAAAATATACATTTGTGATGTAAGAACGTGTGCACAGCCCGCTGGGGCATAACTCAAGGCACTAGGTCCAGGCCTGGGCTGGTCCACCTAGCCATATATATATATATATATATATGTGGTGTATATATATATATATATGTTTGTGTATATATATATGTGTATGTATATATATATATATATAGTTGTAGAGGGCCTAAATATTTGGCAGCTGTACCACTGGGTGCTTTACACAAGGATCAAACTTATTCAGCTAACAAAAGCGCAGACCCCCTACCACATTTCATTGCTGATATAATGCATACGCACACACACATATGTATATAAAAACTGCAATATATATATATATATATATATATATATATCTCCCGAGTGTTATAGCAAGTTTCGTTGATGAGGACACCTTATCGGTAGATGGCGTGCTGTATTGCAGATAAGGCAAAATGTGGAAACTACGCAGGGAGGCCACTAGACTGCGTCTTGTTTACCCTTCTCCTCGCTGACCTTGTTGGTTACAACGTCCGGCAGAAGCACCAAAAAGCCGTTGCTGTGGTGCATTCGGATGGCCTCACGGTTGCATATCGCGACCTAGGTGCCATCTTGCCATAATCCATTAACCTCTACACCTCGATAGAAGAGGTCGTCCTTGTTTCCAAGGTAGATAAATACCACGGAGACTAAATCCATGAAACTTGGGCGTCGAGGCCGATTGTCTGCTATTAAAGTTACATATTGCAGTGGCTAACCGTTGGAGGTTGTTATCTTTTCCTATATCTTGGTCATCGGGTTCATTACACGTAAACAACGCTCACAACAAATATAGGTATGGAAATTTACGGGATATGGAACCATCGCACGCAGGCGAATTTCAACAAGCCTGAGAAGTGTCTTCGTTGTACATGAAGCGAGTGCTTCGTTTGCCGATGCAAGCGAGGAGCCAATTTATGTATCTTATGTCAGGCTGTCCATTAGAGCATTACTGAAACCGTCTGACAAAGGCTAAATATTCCGCGTACAGTACCCTACTAAATGTTATTCTATAGTTGAAAGCTGAAGTCGAATAGGCCAGACGGAAGGTCGGGGAGTCTGTTCAATGTTTTGCACCTTTGGTCTGGTCCTGCATATGACAGTCGCCACGTGTGCACCAAGTACATAGTGCGTGGTTAGCACTACACATGACGTTTAAACGCCGCCTTTCACAAAAAACATTGTGAGTTGTGCACCTGCCGATTCTGCCTGCAGGGGTGCGCCAAGTACCCTGCAGTGCAATGGTACTTGACTACACATGACGGCCATCAGCACTTATGCATAAGTCTCGTTGGAAGGGTACAGACAGGTAAATGATTATGGGAACAACTTTATACATGAAGTTTATATATATGTAGATAGTCTGACGGCCAAAACTAAGCGCGTTCCATTCCCCACCAATTATTTTGTCCCGAAACTTCAGCTGGCAAGAAGAATATTCATATTTAAAATAATAACCGTCATAAGCATAGCAACAACAATAACAACAACAAAAGCAACAACAGCATCAGCCGCAAAAACAACAACAACGACAACAACAATAGCAACAGCCGCAACAACAATAACAAGTGACCAGCGGCCTGACAACACGTTGATCGCCAACTGACGCACTGATTCGACAGCGCGCATCATGGCTGGCTGGATGATGGGAAGCGATTTATCCTTCGCTCGAAACGACGAACGGTTGTTACTGGCCTGTCGTGCCGCCACAGCCGGCTAAGTCTCCTGTGTCTGTCTGTCTGTCTGGCTGTGTGTGCGCGTGAGTGATGCGTGACATTTCCTTGTGCGCGTGAAAAGTGGTGGTGGAAAGGTTAAGCGCGAACTTGAGTTACGTTCGCCTTGCTTTGGTTTAGCTTGGCCGCTGCGTCAGCCAGTTGTGATAAAAGCGCACGCTCCCGGGCGAGCGCGCACGATGCAACGTCCAGAATGTTTACAACATTTATAGCGCCGCATAGTTTCTGCGTGCTATAATTGTTCAATAATCAACGCCAGGCAGATCAAAGAAAGGCAGCATCCTCATCATCGAGACTGACCGACTGACTGCAAGAGCGAGAATCTGAGAGATACAGTGAGAAAAAAACAGCAAGCAATGAAGCGAGAAATATATAGAGAGAGAAATAGACGGAGAGAAAAACTATGGCAGGCCGACAGCGAGGAAGAGCGCGGGGGAGCATTTTACAATGACTTTGACGGACCAGCAATGCCGCCGCCCCCGACGTCGATAGCATGACGTCCTTTTCGACGTAGTCGGTGTCGTTATTGTTGTTGTTGTTGTTGTTAACGTTGTTGTTTCTTATTATTAACGTTGTTGTTGTTGTTGTTATTGTTCTTATTGTTAACGTTGTTGTTGTTGCTGTTGTTTTTGTTGTCGTCATCGTCGGAAACTGCGGAAAACGTCGCCACCATCATTGACGCGAAGATCATCGACGCGTTGGTTGTTCGGCGCTTCGGCTTGACTACTTTATCTATCTCCCCTTTTACCGCTTACCCCACCCGATTGGCTTTTACGGCCGACGCTCCGATATCGGTGGCTCAGAGTGCGGTAGCGCTGGTGGTCATGGTGAAGGCGATTATCGTGACGGTGATTGTGGTCACCTTGATGGTAGTGATGGTGATTATGATTATGATGATAATGATGATACTATTTCTGCGGTTTTAACAGCAGCAGCAACGGGGTCTGACGTCGGTCTCGTATGTATTGATCATTGCCGATGTTGTTGTTGTTGGTAGTGGAGGTGGTGGTGGTAGTAGTAGTAGTAGTAGTGGCAGCAGGATTCAACAACACCAACAACAACAACAGCAGCAGCCGCAACAACAGCAATAAAAGCAACAACAACAACAACAACAACAACAAAAGCAACAATAACAGCAACAAAAGCAACAGCGACACCAACGGCAGTCGCCGCAGCAGCAGCAGCAGAAACCGAAACAGCAACAACAACCACGACCGTAACAACATAGTAAGTACAATAGCAACAACAACAACAAGGACGACCCGACAGTCGTTAAGGAAAGCGCACGTTAACAGCAGGCACGGCGTGGTTGGAGGAAAAACGCCAACAACACGCTCGATCGATGCCGGGCCGGACGGCAATGGCAACAGAAGCTGCAGCTGCAGCCGCAGCTGTTACCACCAACACACTAGGGCACCATCGGATACGTTTAGTGAACAACGAAGACGACGACAACGGCGACCGCCACCAATCAACGAACAAATCGGTCTAGCCAACTCGACAGCGCTGGATCGTGGTGGCGCTAGACGACAAATACTTGACAGACGACATCCTGACCGGTTAGACTAGATGACTGACTAACGAACTTGCCAGAGATACCTGGGAGACAGACGGACGGACGAACAGACAGGCAGGGTCGTCCAACCCGCCAGGGACAAGCCGCCGTCGAGACGCCGAGATCCTTGGCGGTTCTGACATGATATGGCCGTCGTCACTCACGCCCCCCGCAGCACGCTTCGCAGCACATCAGTAGTTTGTGTGTCCGTACAGTTGTACAAAAAAAGAACGGTATGAAGAGCGAAATAAATAGAGAGACACCGTAGATTTGACCGTAGAGGCAGAGAGAAATAATAATAATAATAATAATAATAATAATAATAATAATAATAATAATAATAATAATAATAATAAGTAAACAACAACAACCACGACAGGAAGACAGACAGTTAAGTGATTGATCGCAGGCACACAGATCGGAACCTGGGTGCGGCAGTAGAGTACGCAGGTTACGTTGTTGTGATCGTCGTCGCCGCCGATACCGATTGGGACGAGCCTGTTAAAATGACTACAGCTATTATTACATCATGGGTCTCTCATGGGTTATTCGGCTTATCGGCTGCTTATCGGCGAGATCGGCACCCGCCTTCATGGGGCAATTTTGCAGCCAATTGCTTGGTTGGGCAAACAAAACAACACTCTCCCTCCTCCTCCTCCTCAAAAAAGATCCCAGGCAGGAACGAGATGTGTTCGGTTTCAACGTCAGTGTGTCATAAATGCGCACAAGCGCAACAATATGAAAAGCCTAGATGGCGTTAGATGACCCGCTGAAGTTTGTCAGTGGTGATAAACCGGGCTCGTGTGGTATCGAAAGCAACATACCTGTGCACCACCAATGGTGGGTCTGTTTGAACCATCTTATGTTCACGGTCAAATTCGCCATCCTCGGCTCCAAGCATAAATGAGGGTCTCTTGCGCTCCTCGAGGTCGGAGGAGACTTTGCGCACCTTCTCCCTCAGCTCTCGATCCGGTACGACATCACAGTGGGATGACCTCCGCAGCTGCTTCTTGTCAATCCCTAAGGCAACGAAAACGAATCAATAAAACCGTTTATGTCCCATGCATCATTAACGGCGATCAATTTGCGACAACGAACTATCGTTCACACTTATTGCTGCTATGAGTGTAATATTACGTTGAAGAAGCAGTCTATCCCGCCGTGTATCCAGCAACCCAGCCCATGTAAGTTGACGCTACTTATATTTCTTCTGCGCCGTCCTCTTCTTCTGCGCGAGCAGGTTTAACGCAACGATGCGCACTTACTTAGCGCACCTATAATATATATATATATATATATATATATATATATATATATATATATTTGTTTTGTTTTAGTTTAATTTATATTTTATATTTTTTTTTATCTATTTGATTCTTTTTTTGCTGCCCAAGTAGCTACAAACATAGGCACACATACCCTCAATAAGATCAATGGCTGCAGACGCCAGCTCATGTTTGAGTTGCGCGCGCCGCTCGAAGAACAGGTACTTGACAGCGATGCCGAGAGCCACGCCCAGGATCACAAACTGCTCGATGCTTAACCAGAACCAGCTGGTCGGACCGCTGGTGCCAGCCATCTGGTCATACAATCTGTAAACGCGGAACACCGCGCAGACAAATAACAAACGGAGCGTGTCGTACGCGTCTTAGCCTACTACTGCCTAGATCAGAAGTAGAGGTAGTGTAATCTCAACCGAGCAGGTTTGGGCAGTCGGTCGTCAACGCGCTTTCTTCTTTCTTCAGCAGCAGATATTTGTACCTGATAAGACCCTAGGCACTTGCCAGGTACAAACATCTGCGAGAGAGCGAACTCTGCCGCAGGGCGTTCGTTGGATAAATACCAATTTATATATAGCCTGAAATTGTCAATGAATGCATGTACAAATGAACGGACAGCATGACAATACATCAAATGTACGAATGAGCTTGTACATGTTGGCTGGTTGGTTGGTTGTGTGAGTGAGTGAGTGCGTGAAGAAATGTGGAAAATGCTGGAACGCCCACAAACCTTGGCATAGCCGTCGCTTGGTGAGAGGTCGGCAACGCGCGGGTTTCGGGGTCGGCCGCGCTGTTTCCCGAGGAGACGGTGAAAGACTGCGCACTTTGATTGGAGCCGCTTGGCGAGATTCCGTTAGGCGATGCACAACGGTTATGTGCATGTACTACCATCAGGCCCGCACTCTGCAACAACAGCAACGAAAACAATAACAACACCAATAATGAAAACAATCATAGCAATAATAGTAACAGCTACAGGACAATGCCAACCAAATACCAATAACCAAGCAATCGTGGGAAACACCAGGAAAAAATACATCCATTAATCTAAGGACTACATACGGTTAACGTTTAATTCAATTTTCGGCTTTCGTTTAGGCCAGACAATAACGGACAAAATGCGGCGAATGGAGCTCAAATGTCTTGATGAAGACACGACAACATTACGCTCAGATAAAAAATGCATTGGGCATATATGTTTGCACAGGTATATAAGTCCGTTTCGTGTTGCTCCCTCATTCCCTGCGCAGTACCCTTCTGAGAAGAACTGCCAGCTCAGTGGGTTAAACGCCGATCGACCTTGGAAGGTCACAGAAGTCACAACAAACGTGGTGCCAATTGGCGATCCATGCACGGTAGCCTAGTGTATGCAGTGCAGTCTGATCGCTCCCGGATCTCGGAGGTGTTCTCAGGCCTTGTACAAGTCGACTGGCTCCTACCGAAACAACTCACATGATACAGCTGTGCTCACAGTTGGTGCGACTTGATGTGGTTGGCGCGTCGTTGACAAATCGAAATCGAATTCTACTAGTTCTACCAATTCTACTGCTGCAGCACACTTTGGCACTTCACGAAATCAATCAAACATATCCAGGCTACGTCGTCGAATCGCACTCAGCTGAGATCCATCATCCCCGAAACAAAAACCAAAACGCAACATGAACTTCAAACACATCCGCTGACTGCACACCATGCATAGCACTGCTCGCCGAGCGCGTGCTTGGCGATCGGCCTCGTCGAGGTCGCCCTCATAGTTTTCACCCTTGTGGCCGTTATTGTTATCTTCGTTGTTGAGGCTGCTGCTGCTGTTGTTGTTGAGGTTTTTGTTGTTATTGCTGTCTTTGTTGTTGAAGCTGTGATTGTTGACTTTGTTGTTGAGGCCGCTGTTGTTGTTATGATTGTTGTGGTCGTCGCGATTGTTGTGGCTCTCGCTACACAGTCATCAGATGGTGTCGAGCAACCTCTATGCATAGCATAGTACTACTACACGAGGACGCTACGGTGATACGAGATGCTTATGCTCATGATGGCGACTGCCGGACGCTGACGGAGACCATGACGGCTAGCCATGAGACGCTACCTTTCAGTCATTTATCTGCACCTCGCCAGGACAACTGTTGTTGTTGTCACAACGAGAAGTCACACATTGACGACACAACATGCTTTTATGTATCGGTATCGTATGTGAGTGTATGGTGTGTGCTGTGTGTGTGTATGTGCTGTAGACGCAACTGGCCCAGGACTTCTCGGATTGACCAACCAAGCAGCAGCAGCAACAATGCGGGAGGTAGCGGCAACTGCTGATGTTGGTCAGCGGGCCGGGTTAGTGTGGCTGGTAGCTGGGATGGGGCCGAGGGAGAACCACACCAGGAACAACAACATCAGCACCAGCAACAACAACAGCAACAACAACAACAGCGGCAGCAGCAGCGTCCAGCGATGGAGGCAAAATCTGTAGCGCAAGTTGCTACTGTTGTTCCTGCAGCAGCAACGACAGCAACAGCAGCAGCAGAAGAAGGAACAACGTTAAACAGACAATAGACGAGAATAGCTCCTCTGCAACAATGTTAGAGGCGCGCAGGGTCGGTTATACCTCTCCTCCAGAAGTTCCAACGCCATCTGCCGAGTCCTCGCCAACAACAATAACAATAAGAGCAGCAGGAACAACAAGAATAGCAGCAGCAAGAACAACAACAACAAAAGAAACAACAGACAACAACAACAACAACAAAAACATCAACAACGAAAACAACAACAACTGCTCCTGTTGTGGCTGTTGTTGCTGATGCTGCTGCTGCTGCTGTAAGTAGCTATTGGGAGAAGCCGCCGGAAAACCTACTGACAAGGGAAGAGTGCAGCACGAGTCGGCGAGGTCCTCCTGTCGTTTGAAGACGTCAGAGCTCACGACAACTACGTCGTCCGTCGTGACGTGGTCGTGAGCGCGGGCACGATGAAAACGACCCTGCTGTTTTGCTGCTGCGGCGGTCAGCGATACCGCCGCGTCGCCTCTGCTGCCGTCATCGTCATGACCGCTACGAGCGCCAGGCGGAGGAAGCGGGCACGTTTGCTTCCTTGATGATTAGGTGCCCACCAAGCCTATCAGCTTCTGCAGCTACGGCTATCACTGCTATGGATACAACCACTACCACAACTACAACGACGACAACGACGACGACGACGACGAGTTACTTTCCCCTCTGCATGGAGGCGGAGAAACAAAAGGAAAATGAAAGCCAGCAGATACCACGTCAAGAGCGCCGCTCTACAAACGGTAGACGGTACTGCGCCGGCGACGAGGAGCGGGTGAGACAGGCGCCCAGATAGACGCTCGCACTTCG